>CAJDSM010003503.1:0-24216 GCA_903981925.1 Ostrea lurida
GTTTACTGGCTTGAATTCAACTATAGAGTATGACCATGGATGACCGGTCAGTTATCAGCCTATATTATTATTTTATATTCATACACTTGGAATGTATAGATGCAGTGCATCGGCAAATCCATCATTGCTGACAGTCAACATAAATAAATCGAAAGTAGCACATCCCAATGATTCATACAGATTATGACTTATAGGTGATATGTTTCCTCTCAGACATCTACTGACATGTTTTAATCGAGCTGGTTTCTCAATCGAATCATGATTCCAATCTGAAAAACATCATAATAGAACAAATTTAGCAAGAATAACTTATCTGTTGGGAGTACCCGTGATTTAAGTGGATTTACAGAGTGGTTACATCAGTCCTGGCATATCGGTCCACTCGTACCCAACGTATTAACGTGGCCCAGTATGCAAAGACTTCGTACATACCTCATTAGGATGATCCTTCGATACCATATATTGTAAACAACCGGGCAATGCCACCACTCAACCACGAACTGAAATTCAATCTACCAAAACAGATAAATCTATAAACAGTAAAACTTCGAATTGTGGTGATAACGTCCATAGGGGTCCAACCGAAAAGTGACAGTAGACATATGGTTATGTAATGACCCAGCTAAGAGTTCTCCATAAAAATGAACTAAGGTTAAAGAAGCATGACAGACATCTAGAAAGTGTTACATTTTGAGCATATGATTTACCAGTTGTATAAAACTATAGCGGGATGACATTGATGCGTTACATACGTTTGCCTCAGGACGTGCACGTAAACCTCCGAGATTTGGAACTGCAATAAAGAAAAACCATAGAATGTGAGATTTTCCTGTGCCAAAAATTGGGCCAATTCACTGATTTGAGGATACTGGCTCTCTGCGTGTTAGCAATGTAACGAGAGGGTATTTTGATTTGACCTTGTCCGTCACTACAAATCAACATGTAATATTTTCTGATGATATGCTCGAAATCTGACAAGATTAATGATTGAATCATACTCGTGACGCGCTGCATAACTGGGTGTTCTGGACGCTGAACTCCTCTTGTAGATAAGTCTTAGGTCATACCAACCCCAATGTTACGTAGCCAATGATGAATTGAGCTCAGCTTTTATATAAGCTAATCCAAACTTTAGCATTATCATCAATATGACGTTCATTCATTGAACCAACATCATCAAAAGCTCACCTGTAGTTCATGGGCCCACACCGAAACACTGTAAATCCATCATCAACTGACAACCAACCAGTCTTGAAACAAACAAAAATCGAAACACCACACACCCCACAAAATCATACCAATGCCAACTAATTGCTAACAAGGCCAACCTTACCACGCACAAAGCAGAACCAAGGCGAACAACTATGTCTGTGGAATAGCCCGGAGCGGTCAGTTGAAGCTGCCGGGGACTCTGCTCTTCTTTAGCATGCGTGAGTCGTTAGATCTAGGCGAGTACATTCTGGATCAGAGTAACGGAATATTATATCCCCACTAGACGCGCCGCATAATAAAATGCACTCAGGACTTAAATTTGTACTAAATGTCGAACCATACCGCGGAGGCGATAAAACTAAAAGAAATACTCATGCTCTATCAACGAGACCTGTACCGAATTTGGGGCGAAGCATGGATGGGGGGTTAAATTTTATGACATGTAACAACTAAGTGTTTTAAACCCCTTGGGTTCGACACTTCGGGAGTTTTGTAAACCGTCATGCATTTCAGGAACAATGGAACTCAATTTGACAGCATGTGGTTGTAGCCGTTTCCTACTTGTCTTGCGCGCGATTGCGAAAATGAATGAAGTGTATTTCAGAGTCGGTTGGCTGAAACGACTTGGACGTCTTGGAGAACTGGGTCTATGGGGATCGATTCAGTGGGGCATATGTCCCCGCGGATAATTGACTGAAGGGGCTGCATCAGAGGCTCTCTCATCGTGCCTATTCAGATCTTAACGGGATTTGCATTAATGTGCGGAACTATCTGAGAATTCTAAGAAAATCTGATATAGAGAAATTCGAATTTTTTAAGTAAGAACCACTTTTTTATCGAAAGGATCGATACAAGATCCTCAGACTGTGTCGGCAACCAGGAAGTCCATATATTAAGCGAACATTTACGTCCAGAAAGATAGAGTGACTCTTGCCTCTCTCAGCCTTGATTAACCCTACTCATACCTCAGTGGAGCATCCAAACGAAGTACGTACACATCTGTGCTGGTCTCAAGTGTGTCTGGGAACTAAATGAGCGAATAGCACCCATTAAGCGAAAATGTGTTAGAAATTTACCCTCTGGCGGGTAAGGTCTGCCCTACCTATGGTATAGTCAGACATCCTTCTACTATCTGCCGGGATTAAGGTAATAAAGGCACTCTTTGCTGGAGGATCGCTTTAAATTATCGGTTACAGAAACATATACCACCCCACAAGAACACTTTTTCTTCTAGTTTCAAGAGGCGGAAGACAAACTACAGTAGGGACGGGTTGCAGTGGTGGTTTATGACCAAAATGGTTAGCAACAATTAATTTAATGGGATAGGAAAAGGGAGACTGCCATGAAATCCCGCTGAGACCAAACAACGAAGACTGAGCGTTCCAAAGATAAGGGGGCCATCCATCCCAGAAATAAATAAATCACTTCATCTATGTGTCTAGTCTGACCCAAGATACGGGTCGGGGTGAGGCTAAGTTTTTAACATACTCGTCTATTGAGCTTTTAGGGCCGTGTGAAAGAAGCCATCCAGGTGAGCGAGAACGAGCAATCAACAAATTTAATTTTAATTGGCCGTAATTAAGCTCGCAAAACAAGCCCTCGGAAGGTTTTCTCAAAAAAGGATCGATAAAGTATACGATCAAAAACTCTCAGGTTTTAGAGATGCATTGGTACGATCTTCTCAACGTAAATAGACGACTATATAGAACCAAACATTGTCGACATCTAAAAAAAAAAAAGAAAACCACCAGAGAGAAGCAAAACACCAAAAACAAACAAACCGGATTCAAGACCCTCTAGTTAAATTTTAAAATGGGGCCAGATACAATTCAAAGAATTACACAGAGTGACGATTTACCTTGAAGATAAGGCTTGAAAACAGTATTAATGGACAGCTCCCGTCCATTAACAGAGTGAACCTCGAAATACGAAGTTTTTTAAAATCTAGAAAGCCAAAAAAAACAAACATAAAAGCAACAGACAACCACAAAAACTATAACACAAGTAAATATACGAAGGAGAAAAAAACCCCAAGGTACCGACTCGTGCTCTGGTCTAGGAACACTTACAAGGAGGGCAAACAGGCATATAACAGACGGACCAACGGACGAGGAAACGCAATTCAAACCAATACGGGGACAGTCGTCGGTATCACAGTAAACATATTATACTTCCATGGAACTTCAGCCTCAAGACACCCCCGCAAACTGGGGCGCAGGCTTCAGGTCCTCCGCCTCCTTGTAGTTGACTACTGCAGTAAAAGACGAACGGGAGGAAGATGTCAACAATCTCGCTTTCCCAATTACAGCTCCCACAGGTTGCTGCCTACCACCGGACTGTGTCAGGGCTGAGCTTTGGTGCCCGTGTATCGTGGCCCTCCATTTTCCTGCTCTTCCGTCTCATAACAGGGGTTTGAATCCGGAACAACCACTCGTGCCGATGTCCACAAGACATCCGGAGTGAAAACAAACAATACCCCAAAGCTCAGCAACCAGACGAGACACAGGTGCGGATCGGGGACAACATCCGCAAACCGTGAAAAAGGGCAAGGGTTGAGAAACGAGAAGAGCAAAGAACAGACCTTGAGCAAGGAAGATTCGAATGAAAGAATCTAACCCGTTTAAGAAGAGGAGACCGAAAAGCGAATCAGTCCTGGACGATAGCAAAATCGATCGAGATCCACGGTAAACCCCGGTGAGGAAAAGGCCCGTGAGGCAGAAAACAATCAGGGAATGGGGAAAAGCCGAAGTTACTGGGGTGGAATTGGTCTCTATACAAACGATGTGATATATGAAGTAGATCGATAACCGAATATATATAAAGTAAAAGATAAGTAGGGCCGGAGAAAAGTTAGCACAATTATATGAATCAGTCGCGTGGATCAATCGAGATAAGGATGCTTAGTAAAAGATATCCTCCGCCTTAGCCTTGTTTTCTGATGGCCGATTAAACAATATTATTCCAAACTTTCGATCCACGATTTTTATTTTGAAGCGGAGTTCACGACAGTTACCCCAGTCCCAGATTTTCTCCACTTGCGGGAAAATGCGACTGATTCCTGAGATTATTTACACAAATCTCTATACGTCGCATAAAAACCTACAAAATATTTTAGTCTATGAACTGGGAGACTTGCGGACAATAATTACATGGTAGCGCTCAGACCGATTCCACTGCAATTTAACTATCGCAAGACTGAACTCTCTGAGAGTCAATGCAGCAGGAACTGACCGTAGTGTGGCAAGTGCGTCTATAAGCCTTGAAGTATCGGAACGCAACAACAACCGGATAATCCTAGTTACTCCTCAAGTCACAGTGCGTAGACATGATTCAACTTCTGTATATTATTAGAAAAAGCACGATTAGTAACCTTTTTCTCAACCAACGCTGGAGGTACCGATTTAAAAATATCAGTATCGCCAGAAATCCCTGTCACATCGTATTTGATCTTTGGGAAAGTTGATTTCTTTTACATCCTTCTCACGTTTTCTTATTCTTGAAAAATAAATCCGCCTGGCACTTTTACGATATGAAATTGGATGGTCAGAGGACAAGGTCAGTGCATGAGGATCAACTCCTAACAAATCCTGTATCGCGATGATTCATGCATATTTGGCCTTTTCCAAGATGAAATGTGCTCCTAATATGGTGCGAAGGAATACAAGGGTACACCGCTAGAAATTTCTTCAACGCCATGTTGTCTATTAATTATACCTAGCTAACCGGTTGAACAATATGTGCTACCCATCCTGTTTAAAATTTGGTAATTAGCTAGTATTATATCCGTCGACACCGGCCGTTGCAACCAAGATCGAAACCCTCACATATTCTGACCACCAATTGCGCGTAAAGAACCTCATCCCATCAGTAAACTAGCAACCATAGGATTTCTATGTTGTTGACTTAAAACAACATGGTTTATGTTATTACGGAAGTCCTTTCTCAACGCAACTCACTGGCCCAAGAGTGGCCGGTCTAAAATTAGTTTTTGGGCAAAAGCCATTCAGTTTCTCTATAAGGATTTGGGGATTCGAAAACTCGTGGCATCATGCCTAAGCGGCGAGCATCCCTTGTCTCTGTACATGTTGTCAAATTCGGTCACGCGGCTCGACGGCGAGTTTGCGCCGGAGAGGAAATTTGACATTCGGAAACATGTTCCTAGGAATGGTCAGCAGGTCAGGTGGGGTTATGTAGGTTTACGCCTGCGGAATAACATAGTCAATGTGCCCTCAGGATCTAGCTCTCAGACCGGTGCTTGTTCCCAAACACCAAGGCTAAGTGTGAATGAAGCAAAGGCAAACATATCCAGAATAGCCTAGTCTTGCTAATTGCGCAATGCACGATAAGACTACTCTCCGATTATTTCCCCCGGAAAGCAGTGAATCTGAATTTTCCTCAATACTTAGATATATCAATATACGCCTCCCTAAGATTAATCCAAAGTTCTATAGTAAAGTAGATCTGACAATCTATATCTGACCCCTTGAACCATTCATCAGTACCATTCTGGTCTGGATAAGTACCCACATGACTCTTACCCTGTGTAAATTTCCCTATAACCAGTAATATTTATTAGAAATGATTGAACTCCAATCATTAGGCTCTAAAGACTCTTAAAGAGATTTAATACCAAAAAAATTAGCTAAAGTACTTCACTCTCCAATGTGCTAAAAAGGTCAATATTTTTGCAACAGTACAACACTTTACCCAAACTAAATCTGTACATGATTCCCGGGTTACTTATTTTATGACATTTGAAATTTGAAAGTGGCCTTAATGAATATGGTATAAATATATCTAAGGATTACAGAAGGAAAGGCCATATTATTACACCATAATTAAAATAAATTTCATTGTGTCTTCTCGATTTTGGTTCAGTTCACTCATATACTTATCTCATATTACCAAAGAAGTAACTGATGAGGTAGCTTGACAAAACATCATAATGAGAGTAGAAATAAAATAGTAATCTCCGAAACCAAAGACCACCTTTAAAAATTCTTTCCAGAAATCATAAACATCAAAAGTAAGACTCATGTTTGTTTTTGTCCTAGATTTTAAAAACAGCGGACAAAAGTGCAGTCTCGCCGCAACAGATACTATAAGTGTTCTTGAGCTGTTGTCAAGACCGTGGGGTTCATTATTTTCTCTTCTTAAACCTTGTAGGACTTACCGGTGGTTTTAACGTTTTATTTGAATATCGTATTAAGTTAACGTGGGCCAAAACTTGATATAAAAAAGGACACATCATAGTACTCAAGGTTTCTGCTGTATGCAGTATATTGCTGTATGGTAAATTTTGCCAGGTCGGGAGATCAACATGACTCTGTTCATAGAGGTGTTGAAGTATGTAAACTTGGGGCCGATATGTTCAGATCATGGTGACTCGTTTGTTCTTCCCGGTAGCGACATCACAAGAAAGTGTTGTCGAGGATGTATGTGGGCTCCCTTGATTTGACCCGCAAGGTTGGAAAATTCGAACCGTTTCTACCCCTACCAACTAGACTCCTATTACTGGAGGATGTAGTGTTGTTCTGCGTGACCAATATGAACCATGCACGGAGTGACGTTCTAGGCTTTACCACTACAAGGGTAGGTTTCTCGCGTGATATACCATGCAACTGTGATGACGTTCTACCCCTACACAACACAAGATAGTTTCTGCGTTCGAATTAACCTGCGACGTTTTGTGACCGTTTCTACCCTACCACACACAGCACAAGAAGGTAGTTTTCTGTGTAAATTAATAACCTGCAGGGCCGTGGATGACGACATACCCCTAACAACACAAAGGTGCGCTTATGGTGACAAACCTTGCTGTGGGTGTTGTATGCTCCTAATACCGTCGTGATAGAAATTCACCAAAGACGTACTTCTTGAATGTCGGACTCATGTTTATTATAATGCCTGTACAGGAGGAGTGAATTCATAGCACGTATCCTATAACTCCTATCACCTGAGATTGTATAAAATGAAGAACCAAAAAACAAACTAAAACAAATTAATAATTTAAAGTTGATCGAGTATGATTAATCTACTGGTCTTTGAATCTTTGATATAGGTTACATGGATTATTATTGACATATATTATGCCGCCGAAATACATTTTGCGTGAGACGGCCGATTTGGGACTTTCCTAGCTCAGCAAAAACTTGTGGACACATTGTATTAAGAAGTAAACGAGTCCGTTCAATATACTACCACTTTCCACTATTGACCTTCATAAATTGATTGCGTAGTCCTTGGAGAACAACCTCAATTTTTCCCGATTATGAGGAATATGGTGTATAGATGATTTATTGGCTTATATTTACCACTTTCGCCTTGCCCCGTCTTACCCCGAATTGAGAGCTACTCGCATCCCACCTCTCAATTCAACTTGTCTGATCATATTTATTAGTGTTTTGTATTGTCGTTATCAGGTCATAAGGGCGTGTGTAAACTAGAATATGTAATTTATTATTTTCTTCACGATAAATTCGGACTTAATCTTGAGGAGGTATTGCGAGGGGTAAGTCGTGGATAGGGCTTCTGTGAGCAATTTCAAATCCCCGTTCAATTGTGTTTTTTGGCAGTAATACACTCTGACAATATGGATAATTCTAGTTTCTCTCCAACTAATGATCAACGCGATCTTATGCCATCTTCTCTCGATTTTCGATTTAATATAAGAACTTCCAAAAAGAACTACAAAAATGAGAAGGGCCGTTTTTTTTAAGTATAGGCTAATTTGCTCATTTCTATTTTGACAAAGTACCCAGCATGGTTTCACTGTGTATTGTACCGTGTTTAAAACGGGATCCTCTTTGGTTATTTTTAATGGTGACATTATACGTTTGCATCATTTGATAAGTTCTTTGGTGACATATGGATTGTGTTTATTGAATGGTGTGTTCCCCATTTTATATATTCAATATCAGAGTTTGTCGTATTAATATTCATGTGTGGATTATATTAGAATGTAAGACTTTTTAAAAGGTGAAGGGAAAGTATTGGAGATTTGCGTTTTGTGTAGCAGGATGAGCGTGTATAAGCCAAAACTTATGTTGATAAAGAATGTGCGTTTAGAAGCTTTGGAATGGTAATTCTCGATTGGTCTTTATGTCCTATATCCCCCGACCTATGGTCGATTCTTTTGTTTTTGATTAGTTTATAAAGATTTAAGGAGAAATAGATTTGTAGGTTAAGGATACACATCTCTCTTACTCCGACCCTGTGGTCTTAATTATTCGTGAGATTTCATGTAATGGAAGACAAAATGTGGACAGAATAAATTACCGCCGGCACATATCACAAGCCAGGGCGGTAAGCTGATTAATTTTCTAGTCGTATATTATTAGTCTTCGATACTTTAGTACAAGAAACCTGTTAACTACATGGCCATTTCAAATTAATATATAGGGGTTATAGTATTATAATTCTTAGAAGGGTGTGGTTTGAGCGATACAACCTTGAGTTATAAAGAATGAAAGAGACGAGTGTTGAGTAGATGATCGAATCCCTTGAATATAGCTATTCTCACTCTGCAACGTTTAAACCCTCTCGAGTAAATTAGCAAATGAATTTAGATAGATAAGCTGACCGCCTCTGAAGTGTAGGACGACGTGCGTCTGGGTCTCAGAACAACGGCCTCAGAGTTTATGGATCATCCATACGAAATAAATGACAGCTGAATAATCATAGCTGCCTACTAGAGGCTCCAAGGCAGACTCACCGCTCACTCTTGTGAGATTACTCAAGCGTAGAACACTCACGACCTTTCAGCAAGGACGCAGGGGCTGCAAGTCTTAATTAGGAGGGAATAGAATAGAGGAATTAACACTTTGACCTTTTTTATCTCGTTTTCTCGACATTCTTTTATTATCAAAGTGGTATACATTTGTTTGGAGATTATCATCATTTTAGCAACCTATACTTCATGCCGAGCGTCGTACATGATTGAAAAAGAAGAGGTTCCCAGTTGCTTATACCATAATATATTAAAACGTCATATCTTATAGAATAAATATGAGTTTACTTCCTCTCTCATGCTGAGACGGCCTTTGGTGATAGCGTCTTGTGTGACTGTCTCGTTTTCATTCACCGTTCTACTCAGACAATTATCTATTTGATACTGTTATAATTTCCATGATGAATTTAAGTGGCTGTTAATTAGCACCCTATATGCTGCGAATTAACGACAAATCTATGCATATTGATTAGTTTGATGATTGATAAGACATAATTATTTACTCTCCCATGCTCTCGTGTTTTGGCCCTGCTCTTGCCTACTTTTGGCATAGTTGTGAGTTGAAAATTTAAAGGCGATAGGAGTATGATGAGAGATTCGTTTTTTAGAGTATTTAATTATATAAATATACCTACTATAGAGTTTCGTCTCCCTTGGCATAGATACAAATCGTATTTTAGTACGTCACGTGATTCTACAGTTTTTGTCATTACCCGAGTTCCTCAACTTTTGGAGATTCAAACCTGAGGGGGTGCAAATGTGGTGCGATGTATATGAGTCGACCGAACTGGTTCCGTTCCTACGACGTGGTTTTGTATCCCCGCGCCCCTATTGGGCGTTAGTGCTGCTGTTAAAATGCCGAGACACTTGTGCACTTAACTTTGTATGGTATATGGATCTTTTCGTTTTTAGTAATGTCAGGGACTTTACCTGGCGTGAATGGGTTGGTCCGATAAACATTTAGTCCCTCTACAGAAGATCAGAATGTTTTATTTGATCGTTGACTGCGCTGGGCTTCCTATAAGGTTTCTTGGGGTTTCGGCTGTCTGGATGACTAGTGACCTTTGCTTCGTAGCATGGTTTGCAATAAGTCTATGGCTGCTCATTATTTATGGGTTTAGTTGAGGAATTGCTGTTCAATGGGGTGGGGTGTAGTTGTATTCTTCAACTTTTCTTATTGGGTTGCTTAGAGCACACCCCATTTTTTACGATTTTTTTGGGATCCCTCTCATTCAGTAGTGGTACCCGGCCTCAGAACCACCGAAATCTAATTCAGGTTCACCCCGTGGTACAATGTAGTAACCTCCGACCGCAAGTACATTAGTGAACTTCATTAGGATATCGACACGGCCTGCTGGTCATTTTGTTTTTCTCTCGCATCACATAATAAATGAACAGTTACTGCGATAAGTCGGGGAGTTTACTTTGAGCTTTTCCCTGTAGCCCAGCCAACTTACAAGTTGGCTCCTACCGCCTGATTATTATCGCAAGCCATAATTCTCATGACCTCTCTCCAAAAGCTGTCTCCTTTTTAATTTTTCTAATATACATCTGAAATTATACAATATTTATGAAAAAGGAAAACAAAAACAAGTAGCTTCAAATGATGCACTATACAATAAACGATAATTTTAACGTCAAAACAAAGCCTTTAAAACTGCCCGAGGAATACGAAATTCACAGAAGTGGAGAGCGAAGTGAAAATTGAACAATGCAATTCAAAACAATGAAACCGGGATCATTAAAGCCTACTACACGATATCCAGCCGGACTTCTTTTTTACAGCTAGAGAACAAAACCTAATAGAATGTGATAAGGGATGCGAGTTTTCATTGGACGACCAAATATAGTAACCAATCGCTATGGAAAAATATGTTCCAGTCACCTTGAAGGCATGTGGAGTGGAGTATAACATCTTATTTTTCAAGTTTGCTGGATCTCGGCCGACCAGAAAATTCGGATTATTCAATCATTACTATAGTGACATGTACATCGACATTATTATTATTTGTTTAGTTGTTTGTTTGTTCTTCATATATATACATCTTGTGTGTGTAGGGATAGAACGTCATCACGTGCAGGTTATAACACACAGAAACCTACCTCTTGTGTGTGTAGGGATAGAACGTCATCACGTGCAGGTTATAACACACAGAAACCTACCTCTTGTGTGTGTAGGGATAGAACGTCATCACGTGCAGGTTATAACACACAGAAACCTACCTCTTGTGTGTGTAGGGATAGAACGTCATCACGTGCAGGTTATAACACACAGAAACCTACCTCTTGTGTGTGTAGGGATAGAACGTCATCACGTGCAGGTTATAACACACAGAAACCTACCTCTTGTGTGTGTAGGGATAGAACGTCATCACGTGCAGGTTATAACACACAGAAACCTACCTCTTGTGTGTGTAGGGATAGAACGTCATCACGTGCAGGTTATAACACACAGAAACCTACCTCTTGTGTGTGTAGGGATAGAACGTCATCACGTGCAGGTTATATCACACAAAAACCTACTTCTTGATTGTGTACAGGTAGAACATCACATGTTTTGCCAGATNCAGGTTATATCACACAGAAACCTACTTCTTGAGTGTGTACAGGTAGTACATCACATGTTTTGCCAGATAAACTTAAAAGTATTCATAAAACTAAACCATTATCTTTAGAAGAAGAAAAAATAACCCTCACGTCTTGTACAGCAGCACTTGTTCTGGCGGCAGACACCCTTTTGAGTTGTTTGATTAATTCCCCTTCGTCTTTTGTACTCTTTATGTGTTGTTCCTTCTTGTAATATAAACACAACAAAATGATTAAGAGAAGGCTTTCATGAGTCCTTAGATTTTCAGTATCGCTTTCATTACAATGTCATCACAAACACTGAATCAGTAGTTGTAAGGAAGTAACCCAATGTGTTTTGAAATATTGACTTGTTAGCTGAAGGTACTTTGAACTTTAAACTATACAAGAACACATGTAAAAGTTTGAATTTTCATAACTACTGCAACATTGTTCTCAAAACAGTGTGAATGTGTTTTAAGCGATTTGAAGACCTAGTTCTAGACTTGATAATCTAAGGAGTATAATGTGAGGAATTTCAGTGCTCACGTTGGCATTCTCCGGGAAAGTGGTGACTGTTCTTATCATTTTGGATTCAAAGTTCTCTGCTTCTTCCTTGGCAAACTTGAACGTGCCCTGCAAGAAATTGAATTTTCACAACGCATTGCTATTTTATATTGAAATGAAAAGCTTCCACAGATAGAATGTATGTACGTCATATTTTATCATTGGACAGTGGATACCGTATTGAAATATGCATATAATTGTACCTTCACTATCTCCAAAAGGATCTTAATGCAATCATCTTCAGCCTTTCCTTCCTCTGTCAGCTCCTCAAATGCTTCTGTCCATTCATTATCATAAAGTTGCTTGAAGTTTTCACCAATTTTGGTCGGACGAATCTCTGTGCTTAGGTCCGCAATGGATGGATTATTGTCCAAAAGTCGCCTCCCCGCAAGTTCGCTAAGCCTACAAACATTATCACACTATTGGCGTACGATGGGTTGTTTTGGATGAGCAGATTTTAGCGGATAGAAGACAAATTGTACTCGTACATTACACGTTATTTGATAATGATATTTAGAATTTTCTGGGGCTTCTCATTTTGGCGATTTCTTTGATAAGCAAATGTAAATGATAACAAAGATGTAGAGCCTTCATGATGACTTTCTATTCTATTTCGAATTCGATTATATTTTTATCAATAAAGAAAAACTTTAATTATGATCATCAGATTGACAGTGTCTGATCTTTTTTTATCGGTACCTTGTGAGAGCTTCGTTCTTTTCAAATTCGAGTTTCTTCACCTGGGACTTGAGAGTACTTTTGCTTTGTTGTTCGTTCTGTAATTCAGCTTCTCTCTCCTGCAGACTCTGTTCTCGGTTCTTTGCCAGTGATTTAGCTTTCCTTAAATCAGCAGTCAGTTCATCTATTTGCTGTTGATATTTTGGTATCTCTGAATCAGGCTCACACAATGTGTCTCCCCACATTTTCTGGTCTTCTTTCCCGCCTGTAGCTTTCTTTTTGGTATGATATTCCTCGTCATGATTCCCTTTGTTTAGCATTCCGACTCCGCTTTCCATTCCCCTTGATTGTTTTTCTACATCAACGGTCATTTTCTCTAAATCGGGGGTTCGTGATTTTGAATCGATTTTGCTATCTCTAAAACTGAATTCGTCTTTTCGTTCTAACTCTGTCTTTAAACGGTTGATTTCTTTCATTCGATCTTCTCTTTCCTCTAACAATTCTTTATTTCCTCTTCTCAGTTTTTCAACTTCTCTTTTCATGTTTGCGATGTTCACATCTCCTGTGGGTTCATCTGTTAATTTTGCATCAGCTTTGGGGTATTTTTTATTTCTTTCATCTGGAATGTCTTCTGTTGGATAATCTGGCAAGGGGAGTGATTTTTCCGATTCAAACCCCTGTCTATTATCACTGAGAACGCAATCTCCACTGTTTTTCTTACTTTTGTGATCTTGTATTCTGTTGGTTTGATCGCTTACCTCGTCCTTGTCCTCTGTTACTTTATATGGTACCTGAGCCTCCAAAGTTTCGGGTTGTCTTGATCTGAGTCCATCCTTGGAAAGTATATAATTTTTTACTTGATCCGAAGAATTGTCAACTCGATTGGTTTGATTGGTTTCCTCGTCCTTGTCGTCTGTTACTTTATGCACTGTTCCTCCTTGTAGATGTTCCTGAGCCTCAGAAGTTTGGGGTTGTCTCGATTTTTGCTCAGCCTCTTTGTAATGACTGGGATGTCCATAATTTTTCACCTGATCCAAGGTATTGTCAGCTCTTGAATTTTGAATTGATGCCTGAAAATTTAACTAAGTTCAAGTTGTTTGTTTTGGTTTTGTTTTTGTGGGTTTTTTTTTTTTTTTGGTTAATTTTGTTTGTTTGTTTTGAAAAGCATCATTCTGAAACTTATTATTGAAAAAATTTTCACATTACCTTGATTTTAGACTCGGCTTCCTTTGCTATACTTAAAATTGCTTTTATTGCTTCATCTGCATCTTCTAATTTTGATGGCTTTTTACATTTTTTCAACTTTTCACTGCAAATAGTGCAAATGCCTAATAGATCTTTCCTAAGAGTTTTAAATTTATTTTTCCTTCTCTTGAACTTTTCTTCTCTTTCCTGTTCGTCCCTCTTCTTTTGTTTCTGTAATGATATTGTTGACATTAAGCTTTTTTTTTACACGAATTATTGAAACTGTACTCAGATCAGTTCTTACCCATTTCAAAATCTTCAATTTGTATATTTTGTAACATGAATTAGATTATATACTATTACATGTACTTGACAGTGTAGACTTTTTTATGTATGTCGTCTTCAGTCTCTTCTTGCATACGATTGTATTTCAGTGTCTGTCAATGCAGACCCCCATCGTAGCCCCGGAGCCCATTAGGTATCAGTTCTCCAAGACCCAAGTCTTCAGCAAGGGAAACATCGACCCCTCAATGATAACCGTACTTCCCAGGTACATAATTTTATATCCTCTACATCTTCATTCTACGTCTTATCGATTGTTTGAAGTTTAACGCCGTGTTGGCAATTTTTCGGGCATTCTCCTCAATCAAAAATCCCTGAAGCCTCTCTCTCTGTTCTCATTGTGTGTGTGTGTGTGTGTGTGTGTGTGTGTGTGTGTGTGTGTGTGTGGTGTGTGTGTGTGTGTGTGTGTGTGTGTGTTGTGTTGTGTGTGTGTTGTGTGTGTGTGTGTGTGTGTGTGTGAAATATAAATATAAATATATTTTTTGCGTCCACTTCTACACATTAAAACGAAAGTAAACTTGTCAATCTGAATCCTATCGTTTAATAATGCAACTGCCACTCGAACAAAATCCGTGATGAAATCTCAATATGGCAACAGGAACAATAATTCTACATCTATTTTTTTTCTATATTTTTCCTACATTGTTTTGAAAGTAATTACATGTACACTGTAAATCATCTAAATTACACGTTGTCCTTTACAATGGAGTTACCTTTATTTCGCCAGCTCTTCTATCGCTCATTGTCTTAGTTCTTTTATAGCAGCATCTCAATCTTTCCTTTATTTGGCGAATTTTTCACAAAAGGTCTTTGCATCTTTCTAAGCGATTGTATTTAAAACGAAAGTAGACTTCAAAACCGGTTTTTTTTACTGGTCAGGTAACATACACTTCTTTATCGCTAAGAATATTAAATGACAATTGCTGGAAATTCATCAACAATTCAGAGAATTTAGTTTGAAATCCATGGTTCATTCATCTAATCTTTAAGCCTCATGTACATAGGTCAATATATATATATATATATATATGTGTATACACACACACACACACAACACACACACACACACACACACACACACACACACATATATATATATATATATATATGTATACACACACACACACACACACACACACACACACACACACATATATAATATATATATATATATATTATATATATATATATATATAGTTAAAATAGAAAAAAGAAACACGAAAACCTTTAGTAAAGCTTTAGCACTTTCATTTCCAATCTTTTGCTTTACATTGAGTAACTATGTAACATAACGTCATAATATGCGGAGCGTTGAATTGTAAAGTATATAGTGACGTCATAATACATATTTGCGGAATACAAAGGTAACGTCAAATCAATTGTGACGTCAAAGTAAAACTTTGCAAAGCGTGAAAACAGTAAATATACAGCAGTCATGTCCATGAAATTTGCTGTTAAGCTTAGGTTTAAAAGCATGATTTTTTTCTTTCTCACGCCTTTGGATATTGGTTCCTCCCAAAAGTTTGTAAAAGGGATATATGCTAAATTGTTTATTTCCACAAATATCTAAATGTTCACTTAGAGGAATTTGACGGTATTCTGGTGAGTAAATGTGTTGCTTGTGAACACGCACACGGGAACGAAGAGGGTTATTGGTTTCACCGATGTAATACTCGTTACATCCATGTCAGGTTATTACGTTCCTAGTATTTATATTTTCGTTGACTTTGAAAACTGTTCCATTAAAGTTGTATGTCGACCCTTCGGTGATATGTTGGCAAGTCCCTTTACATTTTATGACTGTGTAACAGCTGTTGTCTTTAAAATGAGAATTGCACAATATACCTTTGAGATTTTTAGGCTGACTCTCGCTGCTAATGAATTTCATATCTTGAAATATTTTCTTTGTTTCATCTTGTCTGAGAATGTTGTTAAGTTGGTGAATTGTTGATGTCAAGTTCTGGTTCCGTGGGTTGTGCGTATGTATAAATGATATTATTTCTTTCTTGTTTCCCTGCTTCTTGTAGATAGCAACTGTGATCGGTCGTATCCCTTCGCCTTTAGAATCCCGTCGTCTATAACTTTTCTGGGTATTGCTGTTTTAATAGATAGTTCTTGAGTTCTTTGAGACGGATATCTCTGGTGCTTTCATCACTAACTATAGCGCATAAACGTTTAGCCAGATTATAAGGAATGGCAGTCTTTGTATGGTGCGGGTGACAGGAACCGAAATGTAGATATTGGTGCGTGTCAGTTGGTTTGTAATAGATATCCGTTAACAGTTTTGTATCCGCTTTCATGACATGAACATCAAGAAAAGGTAATTTAGTATCGCTGCTTTATATTGTAAACTTAATATTTGGATACAATTCGTTTAATAGTTGATGGGAAGCTGACAATTTGTTTTGTGTTGATACAATTCGTTTAATAGTTGATGGAAAGCTGACAATTTGTTTTGTGTTGTGATTCCATAATATAAAGCAATCATCCAGATATCTCATCCAGTTAGACATTATTGTTTTGGCGTTCTCTTTTCTCCACCCAGTAACCGGTTTTTAATGCAATTTGTGTTCAATGTATCCCAATGTTAGCGTTGCATATGTAGGTTCCACCTTCATCCCCATTGCTGTTCCTTTAATTTGTAGGAAATGTTTTTGCCAAAGGTGAAGGTGTTGTTTTGAAGTATGATTCGTAACCCCTTTAACATAAAATCTCGTTCAAAGCGATCGTGTAAGATTTCAGAATGTTGGTCGATCCAGTATTTGACTGCTTCTATTCCCAAGTCCACGAGTATATTAGTATAGAGACTAACTACATCAAATGAGACAAGTTTTGTATTAAGTTCAATACTGCTGGTAATTGATTAAGAAAGTCCAAATCATCTCTGATGAATGCTAGGGACTTTTTGGCGGTAAGGTTTAAATAAAACATCTAATAGATGACTACGTCTTTGGGTTGAAGAATTAGGTCGTCCGCCTACGATTGGTCTAAAGGTGAGATGTCCTGGATTTAAACGACAGATATATTCTCCTCTCTGAGCTTTTATGGCACTTTTGATTTCTCATTATTTGTGTACTTTTGGTAATCGATAGAATTGACTTTCATAGGCATCAAAGTTTGGGAGATAGTCTCTCTCCTTATCCGTTATATTTCCCGACAATGATCTACCATTAAGTTGTTTTATTTTTGTCAAGAGTTTTCCTTTCGTGTTTTTTTTCATCAATACATTGTAGTATTCGGGGTCATGTAGCATATACAGTATTTTCTTTTCGTAATATGCTTTGTTCATTATGACGACACCACCTCATTTGTCAGCTTCTTTGATAATGATACTGTCGTCATTACATAAGTCCCGGAGAGCCTTTTCCTCTTCTTTGGATATATTAGATTTAGTTTTATTTGAAGTATCTTGTAGATGGATGTTTTCAATAGTATCGCATACTGCATCTAAAGTTCTGTTTCTACCCCGTTTAGGAATGAATTGGGATTTATTCCTGACAAGATGCTCTGCTTCTTGTTGTTCGTCTGAGTTTGTATCATCCTCAGTGAAAAAATCCTTAGGTTTAAGGCGCTTGGTATATTCATTCAAATTGGTTCTGAGCTCTTGATTGTTCACCCTAGGGGTTGGCGTATACTTTAAACCTTTGGATAGTAAATTTATCTCTGTTTTAATACCCTGTTTGATACATTGAATACTTTGGGTTCTGTATGCACGTGATGCTCTGTAGCAACTATATTTGCGCAGTTTGTTTGTAAAACTGGTGTATGTATTTCTGCCCTTGGCTGGGCTTGCCTCCTCCGAAAAAATGGTGTCGTACACCACGCCCGATAAAAGTTGTTTTTCCATTTCTGTAGATAGCTGATGGTCTATACCGTCTAACAGGTTGTTGATTGAAATCTACCTGATTGTTTTTCCCGTGTTTATTTACATTATGGTGTTTTCTTTGTCTACTGTCTGTTCCTCTTGATTGTGTGTGCGATCGTGTGGCCGTTGGATGATAGTGGCTTTGTTGACTCTGCATTGCTTCATTCATTCTGCGACTTTGGTTTCTAGTAGACTGTGGTAGCGGCTGGTCAAAGGATTCCGTACTATTACTTAGAATGGAAGCATAACTACATCTTGGTGCTTGTTCCTTAATAGCTGATTTCTGTCTTGATTTTTGTTGACGTTGCGGTTGTTTCGTAGTGTGTTTTTCATATGCATGTTCTCGTATAATCCAATAAGTGAACCAAGTTTCTGTGTATCGCCATATATTGTATGATTTGTCCTCTTCGTTTTGACAATCGGATTTCGACAACTTTTGTAGCATTTCCAAAATTAATCCATTTGCGTTTTTCTTTAAATTTTGTTCCATTTCCTCATCAAACCGTAGAACATTTCTCTGGTTATTTTCTGCTCGTATCCTTAGTAATGTTATTTCTCCTTTTACTCGGTTTATAGCCACATCTACAGGTATTCCAGTTTGATCTTCTGGTTCTCCACGAATCTCTTTGATCCTAAATTTCTTAAGGATAATCGGATTGTCTTGGTTTATCTATTTATCAAAATATTCTGCGTGGTTAGCGTTGTTAATTTGTTTCCAATAGGTTTGTTTTCTATAGTTAAGAATTCTGCTCCATTCGCTTCTTATTCTCTGTTTAATTCTATATGCTTCCTTTTGTAAGGCTATCATTTCTCTTTGTATCAATAAAGTAGGTGAATGATATGTGTTTACCTCCATTCCGGTAGTTTTTACACTGGTTTCTTCTGTATCTTCCGGTGTATACACATCCATAGATTGTAGAACTCGTTCTCTGCTGTGCGACTGCTTCAAAACATCGAGTAATTCTTCCAGAAGTTTGTGTGTAGTATCTATAGTATCCGTTTTCCTCAACAGCCCCGCAATGAAATTATCTTTGTTCATTTCTTTCTCTTTTGCGTTGTTCTCTGTGTCTCCATCTCGATCACTGGTAGTGATACATTGAAATAAGCGCTAACACCAACACTTTTGAGAGCCTTGTCACAGGACGACACTACCGAATTCTTCGGGGAAACATCCTGTCGCACAGATCATTGCATCTACCTCATTATAAGCTGTAAGGTCTGTGATCAACAATGTGTGAGTGAAACTCGGGACCTACGCAGGAGGATCAATAACCACCGATCTGCAGAGCATTTCAATCTCGCAGGACATAAATGGGAAAACATGACAGTAGTAGTTATTGACCATACCGCTCACTGGACCGATATGGAGAGAGAAAAGAAGGAGGAGTTCTGGATGCATAGGTTGACGTCATTCCACCCAAATGGCTTGAACAAATCTTATGACTTCACCAGAATGAATGTGGTCTAGGCTTCGCCTAGTTAAACGGTTGTTGTTCTGTGTTTTTTGTTTGTTTGGTTGTCTTTTTTTGGGGGGGGTTGTTTTTTGTTTTGTTTTTTTTGTTCTATTTTTTTTTATTTTATGTATTTTGGTGTTTTTTTTTTTTCTCGGGGGGGGGTGATGTTATTTATTAATCTGGTAGGGTTTGTCAGAATGAGTGAGCGCTAAGCCCTAACAGACTTTACTTCTCGTCTCTTCCTCACGACGTATACCAATGTGATTTTCATTGATTTTCAGTTAATTTTAAATTTATTTGGGTTATTATTTATTCAGTATTAGACGTTTTTTATTTGGGTTATTGAAACAATTTTATTCGGGTATTAATCATTAGTTGTCGTGAGGAGTATATTTTGTAAGGAACGACTACTATGACGAACGAGTTACTTTACTTAGTTATTTAAACGGTAAATATCAAAACCTCCAATTTATTTTTGAAAAGTCACGTGATCCGGTTGTGAATTTCGACGGTAGTCATTGAGTCGATCGGTGGGTTACTCTTCTTACTGAATCGTCTAAGCTTTTTGCATAATGTAGCTTTTATATACTCATTGGTGCAGAGTTAGTGTATAGTTGTCATTGGTTCGATCATTGTGGTTTTCTTTTCTCATGTAACTGTTCTACATTGCAAAATTGTATTTCATATAATATAAGAATTGGCAAAACATCGTGTTAAACGTGATCATATAATAAAACAAATATCAAATTCGATTGTAGGGCACACGGACTCCCGACAAAAGTGAAGGCAGTATCAGGTGCCATGGAGGAGTAAGCGTCCTCTGCTGACCGGTCACACCAACTGTGAGCCCTTAGTCAAATAAAAGTAAACGGGATTACCCGTCGTCAAATGTAGTAGGAAAATGACAGTATAACAAAGGGTATGAAAGAAATCAGTCAACATATGACATAGGGATAATTTGTAAACTGAAGAAGACAGGTTTTCCCAAAAAAATTTGACACTTTATTATTCTTCGTGTCGTTGGTCATTATTAATGCTTTTATATCCTTATTTATTTGACATTGCATCTACATTAGATCTGACAATATGGATGTTGTGTAAATCAAATATGTTTTGGGGATTATGAAATCTTACGTTTAACACATTGTTAACTTCGGCAATTTAATATGTGGTCAACAGGGGATGCTTACTCTCCTAGGCACCTGATCCACCTCTGGTGTGTCCAGGGTCCGTGGTTGTTCCAACTCTTGTTTGTATTATATTTAGGACTTGCGAGATTGATCACTGTTCGTTATCTTTGCCTTACATTCTAAAGAAATCTGGATAACAACTTTTAGCAAATTTGAAATCCCAGGACCTTTCTCATATCAACAACATCAAAACATATGACATTCAACACTTACACGACCATTCCGCACGAATAAATTAAAAACAATACTTCTTAATATTATAGAGAGTTGCTTCTTATCAAAAAGGAAAAGAAAACATTCATTTTAGTGATCAGCCATTCTAAAAATTACTTTGTTAAACTCCACTCTGATCTAAAACACAGTACTCTGAGTTGTATAAAGCAATGCTGAAGATCCTCATTGACAATATCTGTAGTGTTGGCGATCAGGTTTCCAACACTCTTTGGAATTCCTATGGGCACGAATTGTACTCCTAGGCTAGCTGACCTGCTTTTATATTCTTTGAGGCAGAATTCACTCAAAACTTCTACATGAAAGATGAAATTCTCTAGCGATGGCCTTTAATTCGACATTTCGATATATTGACTACGGTTTATTTATTAATATAATGCATTTCATTCTTATGTCGATTGTATATATCCAAGCAAACTAGAAATAAAGGACACCACAGAGTCTTCCATGTCTGCTTCGCACTTTGTACTTTATGAACATAGACATTAACGGCAAACTAGCAACTTACTTTATGACAAATGGGACGGATTCAAGATTCTCCATCATCAACGTCTCATACTTATGTAACAATATTCCATCATCACTTGCATATGGTGTGTATGTCTCTCAATTTATTCGATATGCAAGAGTTTCTTTGCGTATGATCAGTTTTGAATCGAGGCAGGCTACTAACGAAAAGTTGTTGTTGCAGGGGTTTCACATTCACACGTTCAAGGCAGTATTTTGTAAATTTTATGGTCCTTATAACGATTTAGTTTGCCAGTATGACTTTGCATTTGGCCGAAAGCTGTCTGTATCTTTTTCATCAGCAATTGTTAAGCCCTCCTTCATACACTGATTTGACTAGGATTACTTCGTTTACCTGATTAAGACTATGGTTCACGGCGGGTGTGATGGGTAACAGGGGATGCTTACTCCTCCTAGACAACTGATCCACCTCTGTGTGTCAGGGGTCCGTATTTGCCCAACTATTGTTTATGTATTCTAATTGGACTTGACGAGATTGATCACCGTCCGTCATATTTGCCTTCACTAAGTTGCCTTTTTTAGTGCTTTTTATTTTATTATATAATATTGCCATGTAGTTGAGGGTAACATTGAAATTTCACCCCGAGAAAAACATTGTCAACGGAGGCGTAGCCGAGGTTGACAATGGTTTTTCGAGGTGAACATTTTTCAATTGTTACCCTCAACTATATGCAATATTTATTTTGTTATAATGAATGTTATAAAACAAACAAACCGTTTCGTCTGTTGACTTTGATCACTGTCCATGCGATGTTTCGTACATCAATGCTGGTTATCGCGTTAACCGCGTCGTCTAACAATCTACGGCGAACCGTACGCGCAATAAAATTTGACGCATGTAACAATTTTTCAGAATGTTCCCGTCGTCAAGTAATGTTTCCCGTTGCTAGATACTATCACCCTGGAGGGGCGTGTTTTTCGTATTGCCTCGAGGGAACAGTATGTTTTGTCAACTGTTCTCTTGTCAATCAGATTCGAAGTATTTTACGTGAAAGTATACATTCATTTTTCAAATTAAGGATTATCTCCCTCAGGAGGCAGGCAAGCTCTGATCTCGCCAAGTATCTGGTTTTTTTCCATGTTCGGATCCAACAAGTTTTACTTTCATTTTTCGGATTTCTAATATTTCGGTTAGTAGCATCACTGAAGAGACATAATTTGTCGAAATGCGCATCTGGTGCATCAAAATTGGTACCGTATATTATTTATATTATGCTTCCTGTTAGCACCTCCCTATGCAATCACTATTCCACCATTTTCGGATAGTGAATTTATATAGCGACCGTGCACTATGCCGAAATAGTACTATGGTACTATGCCGAAATACGTTTCAACGCCGACGCGGGAAGTCGAACTCACGACGTCGCGATTGGAAGTCGCGTTACCGACTGAATGAACATTACGTTGTTAATTTTTATTATATAATTAACATTGGCCTCCAGTTCTAAATACCCGTTTTTAAGAGTTTAAAACCAACTTTTTATTCTAATGCTGGTAAATTGTAAAGTATTCTGTATATTGTTACTCTGAAAAACAATAGATAGGCCTAGATGGCCGTAAAAGGTCTCAATATTGATTAGAAAGCAACCAACGTCATTGGAAACGTTTTTGACGTCAATGTGATGCCATTCGTCTGAATCAGCTGTAAAATCAAAACATTAGTAGCCTAATTGTTTTGGGACTGACGAACCAGTTTTATTTAGGGACCAACATCTAATGTCAAAGAGAAATAAACATGCGATGAATTTCAGTATAAAACTGCGCGGCGAATCTATGAGAGACAGGGCAAGCCTGTCAGTGTATTAAAATAATACATTTATGCGTGTACTAGATGCAAAATAGTATGTCAGGGTTTTTTGACGCATGTCACATCGCACTTCGGCTCGGTGGACGATAATGTCAAAAACCCTGACTACTATTTTGGCATGAGTACAGCTGCAAAATTGTACATAGTTATATTATTATTTTATGATCACATGTTATATAGCACACTATATAATTAAAAAAGATTACCTAAGGCCTTTTACATAAAAGTCCGCAGTTGATTTAAAAGAATACAATCATGTAAAACACAAATCAGTGAATATGAAGCTAATCAGCAAACAGCCAATCCAAAAATCCATAAAACCTAAAAAATATCTTATCGAAATATATTTATTTTTTTTCTTCAGATTGTTTGATAACTTTTCGAATTTGGTAATGTATAGTGGTGCGTGTTTTCTATGTCGCACGATGGAGGGTTTTGGAAGCGCCATGTTTTATACAGCCAGTTTTGCCATTGGAACAGGATCATTCCCTGATAACGTTGCGACAGCATCAGTAAGTACTGTATGTATACAGAAACATAACAAACTACATCAACAGCCACGTGCATTAAGTCTGCACTAATATGTAAGTTATATTTTTTCCATGCAGGCAGTTCTACAGACATCTGGTGCAATTGGAGTTATAGTTGGACCAGCAATTGGCGGCGCTCTCTATGAGGTAATACACGTGTACTATGTCATTGGGTAACATGCCGTCTGAAAGGTTCATAGCAGTTGTCTGACCGTTCTTTATACATTAATCTTAACTATGGGTTATTCCGTTTTTCTGATCAAGTTGAAGGGCTAAGGTGGATGTGACCGGTCTTCAGAGCATGCTTACTCCTCGGAGGCACATGATTCCACT
>CAJDSM010003506.1:7716-19008 GCA_903981925.1 Ostrea lurida
TAGATAGATAGATAGATAGATAGATGTAGATGATTGATAGATAATCTTAACGAGGTCAAAAAATCTAATATTTCTGAACTATGTGAAATTCTCGTTAGTTTTGGTATTGCTCCAAGGGCTTATGGGATTTATTTCATCAAATCTGATGTAGTGTACTCATGCTCATAAGGAAGCATGGACACCATTTTAGTACAAAAAGTATTTTTTTTATATTTATTGATAATATGATAGGATTGACATATATTGATGTGTATAACATGGCAAGAAACCTAACTTTCAAAACATTAGCTAAAGATGCACTTGAGACATATACATTAACAAGACATGAACCTTGTTTCTTTTGATATGAACTGCGACTTAACCATCAGTCGACATTGACGTCATTAGACATTTCAGTTACTGGTCATACGGTAAGGTTTAAAAGAATTTTCTTCAAATTATAAAGACCGCTCATTCCTATGGCTCAAACTCCCTTGGTCAAAATACGTTACACTTCATTTAAGGAACGAGAAATATACACCATAGTAAATAACCACATAAAACAAGTATACCACAGCGATAACTAAAAGATGCATGTATACTAATCATTTTTGTTACAGTGAATTATACACGTTGAAGTACTAGTGGGCTGATGGCTGTACATACAGTAACTTTGTTGTCTGATTTTCTGCCAAAGTTGTTGTAGACATAGTTGGAGCCCGATTTTGCTGTTTCTATTGCCTTCGTGATTTCTTCTCCTCCAGCTGTTGATACATATTTTCTTCCCCTCGTCTGACTCCCTCTCTCATTGCAAGTTTCCAGGCAAAATCGGGCTCCAACTATGTCTACAACAACTTTGGCCGAAAATCAGACAACAAAGCAGCCCAAGCAGTTCGGTACAATGCCTTTTAGTTCCAGGTCGCACTTGCAAACGTCATTGAACTGCAAGGTTGGAATCCTTTTAGTTAGTCTCCGGTCTCCAGCTTTCCATACCTTATTATTTTCTTTTAGACGCGACTGTTCTCCATTCGGTACACATGTCCAAGCATGACAGAGTATAAGATGCATCCTGAGAGAGTCAATTTCTCAAGCACTCCGATGTTGGAGATTTAGTGCTTACAGGTAATGCCGATTATTCGTCAGAAGTTGCGAATATATCTAGACTTTTTTCTAGTCTGGCATGTGTGATCCAGGATCCACAGCACATATGCCAGCTAAATTTTGAATTTGGTGTTCAGAGGCAGCTGCTAATTGCTCAACACTTTCTTTCTCTGTTTAGAGATCACAGAGGCCACTTTAGCGATGGGTTTATCAATTTTAACATCGAGAGATGATGATTATGATGATAATGATGATGATGATGATGATGATTTAGGAGCCAAGGTAAGTGGCCTGTGACCTCAAATTAAACATTGCGCCATCCATCGATGTCGATTGATTGTGGTTCTAGGACATTATTTACTTTTTATACTGATGGTCAGCCTGAGCTCATTGCACGCGAAAAGAAACTGTCCAACAGCTGTTGCAGGGATTCGTCTGTATACATCTGAGAATAGCATGTCCGTTAGTATGGATCTTGGTGTTTACTATCAGATGTTTCAAGTTAAATAGTTTCTCATCACTTCTAGTGTGAACCCTTAAAGGGACGCGCAAATTTTAGCAGCAACAAGAAAATATCCTAAACAAGTTTGGTGTGATGACATATCCTTTTTTTCACCCCACTCTGCATCAAGAAGGATTCTGGAGCATCACCTTCATAGTTAATGATGCCCTTCATATTGACATGAAAAAGGGAATGATACTGAGTAGCTGGGGTCGACACCCAAACTTCATTAGTAGCTTAAAGAGACAGTTCCTGTGATGACAGTATCAAGTAAGTCTCAAATAGAATCCAAAACAAGAGTTGGGCAAACACAATCTTCTGATGTTTCCGCTGTTGAACGCTTGCTGAATGTTATCTGACAATTGTGACCTGTAAACATTTGCCAAGCCCCGTGTCATAAGCTGTGATCTGCTGTGTGCAACTCCCAGTACCTAGGTTTTTCTGACTTTTATCAAACATATAACTGATGAGTAGTAGACTGATGCATATTGCAGACCCATTGACTGAGAAGATAAATAAGACTAAACACCGATACGTACTATCAGATAAACTAATAGATATGTAATGACAGACAAACACACTGGTACATACGTGCTAACAAAGAAACTGGTACATACTGCAGGGTTATAACGAATCTCGTTTTTAGTCATCATTTCGCAAATTCTACGGTCGCTATAATGACCTTGTTTGCGATTATAAATTACCACTAAGTCATATGTTGACTGATTTTCCTACTAGGTTTGACTACGGGTAATCCCGTTTACTTTATTTCGACTAAGGGCTCACGGTGGGTGTGACCGGTCAGCAGAGGATGCTTACTCCTCCATGGCACCTGATCCTACCTTCGTTTTTTATCGGAGGTCCGTGTTGCCCTACACTCGATTTTGTATATGTTTTTTGGATTATGATTACGTTTAACACGATGTTACCTTCGCCTTTTTGTACAGATAAATTGGTACATACGTGCTAACAGACAAATAAACTGGTTCATACGTACTAACAAACTGTACATGTGTGATAACAAACAAATAAACTGGTACATGTGTGATAACAAACAAATAAACTGATGTATGCGTGATGACAAACTGGATCATATGTGATAGCATCATAACTGACAAATAAACTGGTGCATTCGTGCTACGTGCATGATGCATACACTGTACGTACCAATCTACTACATTGGATAGACTGATATATGCGTGCTAACCAAACTAATCAACTGAAATGTATTTGCTAACAGACTGATGGACTGATAATTACGTAAACAATTCGACTAAATGAATCGACAAATAGATAATTGTTAACAGATTAATGTACTAATATACACGTCCTGGCAAACTGATGGACTGATACCTCGGCAATTATCAAATACAGACTGGTGCGATAATGCTACCATAAAAATGCGTGTATGCTAATTAAGAGACCAAAAGACTAACAAATACAGGTTCACAGACAAACGATAGATGACTACGTGTTAATAGACAAAAGATAGCTACCTAGATGTTAACAGACAAAAGACAGATACCTAAATGTTAACAAACAGGTAGATTGATATTCACTCTGAACAAATAAAAACACCTCTGGTATGTCCGGGGGTCCGTGTTTGCCCAGCTCTTGTTTTTGTATTCTATTTAGGAATTACGAGATTGATCACTGTTCGTTATATTTGCCTTTACTCTGAACAAATAAAAACACTACAATCAGATAAACAGATTGTTCACTACATGCTTATTGATACCTACAGATAAATGTAACCATTATTCCTTACATATTATATGCTAATAGACGGAAAAAGAGATACCTGCATGGTAATAGGCCGATGAACTGATGTATTCGTTCCAACAAATAAAAATACCAATTCATGCATAATAACAGTTCTAGTCTAGCCCATTAGGACATGCAAACTGATCAAGAAATATACTAACAACTATATAGTGATAGAACGATACCTATATGCTTATAGACAACTGAGTAACTCATATTCTGATGACAAACACGTTTGTACATTGTGTGGTTTTAAACTTGCATATACATGCATATACATGTACATGAAACAAGGATATTTGAGTACTCACGTGCTAAAAGGCTAGCAAATCTGTTCTCTTCCGCTGATCTTATCAGTAAATAGCTGCCACCTTTCTCTTGACATTTAGGAAAGCCCTCATTTTTAAGGAAGTGTCCCTCATACCCCACACAATACTCCAAAGCTCTATTGTAAGCATAAGCAAGCGGGCACCTTCCTTAAAAGACAAAATATGAATGTAAGTGTATTTGTATTTTTGCACGATACAGAATAAGAATACTGTGAAGGTATTTATATTTTATTGTGGATTGATATTAGCAATTTTGGCAAATGACTACCTTCGCTAAATCAAATGTTAGAAAATTGAATTTCCGCCAAAAGCCATACGCGTTAAATATACAAGTAATACGTTTACAGTAGACTCTAAGCATCCAACATATTTTGAGCGAGTGCATTTCATATCTTCCATTTGCATAAACTAATTTGTCGTTATGGAAAATGAACGAACAAAGTCGAAACATTTATATTGTGGAAAGCTTTCTGATCCTGTTACTTTAACATTAATTTTCAGTCAGGTAAACGGAGTAATTCAAAGTTGAAACCAATATGCAAAGTGTGTCCTAAATGGCATAAAATATGCCAAGGTCACATTTTATTGTCAATGTATTGACAAACTAGATTGTTATAACGAAAAAGCTGACTTGAAACAAGACAGTTGAACCCCGTGTAATGTGAACTTATTCGTCTGTACTTAAAAACAACATACACAAGAACAAGCTATTGTGTATCGAAGAACAATATAGGGCTGTGTGTGACTGGTTTCTGTAGCCCCTTAATCATTTTTGTATAACTATGATTCCTTTATAAAAAAATATTTTACTGATAATATCAATTTAATCATAATAATCCAATATAATATCTGCAAAACAAATTTCAGCAAAACAATGCGTAATTTCCTAGTTTCCCAATGACTGTTTCCCTGTCATGAATGTTTACATGTGGTGAAACGGAAAATATTTTCTCTTATACACAGTGGATAGTAATGCTCTATGTTGTGTTCATATATTGCTCAAAGTCCAGTTATCATCCAATTACGTGAACTCCAGAGAAAGACAAATTTATTAAGTTTATAAATATTTGATAATAGAATACATGTAGCTCAAACAAAATCGATGATCATCATCTTTTATCGATCGAAGTATAATTCGTGAGGAGCAATTATACCCCACTTATAGGAAAGATCAAAGGAGTGCCGCAGTCATTGGTCCGTGATATATCTTATACGTAATAATTGACAATGAGAAATTGATAGGCACCCCATTTGCACTTCGTGTTTTACAAATGCTTCAATGAAGTCAATAACTATTAGTTCATTTTTTTGAATCATAGAAATAATTAATTTGTGTTGCAGAAAGGATTTATAAACGATTGAAGAACAGTATAAATCAATCATCTGAATTCCCAGATTAATACACATGAACATACATATGTATCGTTTTATTGGACTGTATCCAACTATACGTAGCTGATATAATCAGTCAAAATCTAACTAAATAATTGATTCTTTGCATAATAGAATAGATCTAGTACACCCGAACTTTGCACAGTTTTCGCCAGCAAAAATATTTGGGTGTATTCTGTTTGGGAAAGTCATGACATCACGATATCCCAAGTTGTGGCTGCAAAGGTAGGCTGTCCGCTGTATATTTCTCGGCCGAGGTAGAATAAAATATCTATTTTGCTTCCATGTATGAAAAGGCGATTATAACAAACAGCGATTAATCTCGTAAGTACCAAACAAAACACAATATAAGGTCTAGGCAAACACAGACCCCTGAGTACACCAAAGATGGCATTAGATGGCCTTGAGGAGCAAGCATCCCCCGTCGACCGGCCATACACGCGGCAAGTCTACCTTCAAGACCAGGCAAACGGGGCAATCTGCAGTCAAAATCACTTTTTAAAAAACAGCCCAACATTTGCCACGAACCACGTCAGACAGCATTTGACCCAACAGCACGCTGGTTGCGCAAACGTGACCGCCGAAACCTCCGTAACACCCCCACCCCAGCAAACAACAGTCAGCCTTGATACAAAAACCGACCACACCTAGAACAAGCCCTTGCGTGTCGAACAAGCCAAGAGACATACAACACACACAGGTAACAATGGAATGTACCTAAACAAACATGGGAAATTGACAAAGGAGAAGCCGAAACCGTCTCGATTCTCACAAAGTCGAGCCGTCAGCCTTCCGTCGATGTCCATGTCCAGCAAAGCGTTCAAGCAGGAAGCAGACAAGGAGGACTATGTGGTGTACCCCGCTTTTAGTACACTAGGACACATCAAATCGACATATAAATGAAAATCATTATTATCAATAGATAGAACGTCATCGATACATCGAAATATCGAACCAAAGGCCACCGCCAGAGACCAACTCTTTTCATGTAGAAGCTGCTGAACAAACTCAATCTCGTAAGAGTACAGAACAGGTCAGCTAAGAATGGAACACAACTCGTGCCCACAGGAATTCCAACAGACTGTTGGAAGTCCTGATCACCAAAAAATCACAAAGACAGTGACAATGAGGAACCGAGCATTGTTTGATATCAACTGCAGAGTACTTATACAGAGAATTGAAGTGGAGTTTAACAAAGTAATTAAAATGTCTGGTCACTAGATATGAATACTGCCTTTTTCCATTTTTGTAGAAGAAGCAACTGTTTATTATGCTACTAAATTTATCTTAAATTTCTCATGAAGAAAGGTCATGTCAGGTGTGAAGAATTCATACGTTTTATTGATGTTAATTTGAAAAAAAAAAATGTTTTGGGATTTCAAATTTAATGGAAGTTCTATAGAGTTTTCAGAATCCACCTCTGATTTACTCCACTTCTGGCATATATTGTTGCACATTACGTCTGAAGTTGTATGTCAAAAGATAACCGCATCGGCCTCGAATGTACTTGAAAATGCGAAATATGATGCCCAAATTCGGAAAACTTATTCTGGATATGGTCGGTGTAATGTATACCAATGAATGATATAACAAAATTTACGCTTTTATACCGTTCAACGTTAGGAATGTTGAAGATAATGAACAATGATTAATCTCATAAATCCTATGCGGAATACACATATCGATTTGGGGATATACAAGAGCTTGGATTGGATGGCCAAGAGGAGTAAGCATCCCCTGTTTACACACATTTGCTGAAGCCTTACATCCTGATCATATAAGAGGAGCAATCCGTTGTCAAAATCAGTCTATAAACGGTTTCTAAATTGCTGTGAAACGCGTCAGGCAGCATTTCTTTTTACCAATGGCATGTTGTATTGGCAAACGATATAGTCATAACTACCATAGAGTTCGCAAAATGCTTACTTAAAAGGTGACTGTTTAGACCCCTGCAATATCAATGTGTTTGTCAGTAGCCTGCCTCGATTTGAAAACTAACCATACGTAGAACAAGCTCTAGTTAATCAAATCAGTTGAAAGACAAACACCATATACAGGTGATAGTACAATTTTAGTACATCGATATGGACAGTTGGCAATTGAGAATTAGTAATCATTCCAATTGTCATATCAATGGGTTGTTAATATTCCTTTAATAACGATTTTCAGCAAAATATCTTAGTACATATACAAAGCTGTGCCGAGTTTTACTAAAGGTCGTAAACTAAAACGTAGACGTAAACTTAGACGTAACTAACCTTGCAGTGCGTCATTCTCATTGTGACGCATTCTATGTGTATCAAAGCATCTCATTATCAATTTATTTTCTATGAATAAAATAATGATCAACCCATTGATGTATTTTTTTTATACAAAGACGTATAAATATATAATGCAACATGTCTTTGAAAAATTGTATTTACTTTACACATAATGTGAATTTGCAGGGGGGTGCGCTGCACACATTTCGTATCCATGTAGGCTACAACAAAACATCCCATGAAATCAGGCTAGTGGTATTGGAAACACGATTTCAAATTACAAACTATGTAATTCATATATTTCAAACCAATATCTTATATCAATTAGTTCCATTACTTCTATATTGTGCCATGATATATAACCTAATGTTGAGTAAAACAATACTGAGGGTTTTCAGTATATAACATTACGTACTTTGGGCCTACTTGTTCAAACATACACGTAAATTGACTACAGTTATACCCATCACTGCTACTGAATAGCATATTTTTATGATTTTAAAAGAGCTAGAGCCACGAAAGGTCAAAATCGGCCTGGTATTTTCATGAAAAATTAACTGAAAGTTAATAAACAAATAATAACATGAATTATTAATCAATACATATTGTAGTAAATGTATCCATATCAAAAATGTTAAATATGTGACGTCATAACTGTATTGTATATGTCACAGCACGTGACGTTTGCCGTTTTTTTCTTTAAAAATGTAAAATTTTGGAACTTTGACTCAAATTTTCAGTTTGGCCACATCAACCGAACAAAAGGAAACTTATGGCATTGGTAAAGAAATGAAAACTGCACAAATAAATGTTGGATTTATTTTGTTCGATAAGTGTGGCCATAGAGAAACTTATTTTAGGTTTTTGACAAGCATAATTTATACACTGAATGATGATAGATCTATTTTCATTTCCAAAAGAGCAAACGTGTCCATATAAACATTCAAAAATGGTAGATATTTACAAAAATAATATAATTCATATCCCATTTTTTTTTTTTTTTTTTTATTTTTACAATGATGATCGAGGAATAGAATGAATTCGAGGTAATAATCGTCGATGATACTAGTTGACAATAATCAATAGTTCAACGTCATTATTTGAACAGTGTGCTTAAATGTACATGCACAAGCCCAGTTTATCTGTAATATTATAAGGTAAACAAAATGAAAGATTTGATACCAATTAATTTGTACATTTTTATTTTGTCTAAAAAAAAAACCATTTAATTCAATGTCACACAAATTTTATTGCCATGGACACATTGAAAATCAAAGGGGGATAATTCAACAAACGTAATTTTGAAGATTCATCCGATATGTAGGCTGTTTTGGAGGATTTTCTAATTTAAACATATACATGTATTTTCTACCATTTCTTACCATAATAAATCCTTTGGCAGTTTAGTTAAGATTGTGAATTTAGGTTAATGTACAATTTTACTGGACGTAGTACATATAGGCCTAGTGTTATTGAAGGGGGGGGGGGGTGTTCAGTGGCATAGCTTCTTATGAGGCACGGAGGCATGTGCTTTCAAGTTAAAATGAATGTTAGGGTTTTTAAAATAATATAGATATACATGTAGAAACAGAAATAAATGCTTGGTCGAAAATGCTGAATGATTTCATCCCAGACTATCTGTCTAGTTGTAACAACTAATGTGTTCTGAATTCTGTCAGAACTTTATTACAACTGTGTTTCTGAACTCTGTCAAAGCTTAATTAAAACTACACTGTAAAATTCGAATGTAACCTCTTTCATTTAAGATACATAGACTTGTTAGCAGTTTATTAGTATCATCTAAAAAAAAAAAAAAAGCAAATTCACCTTCTACTATCTCGTATAATTACGAGAAAATATATCGTTAGATTATATACGAGATAGTTATCTCGTAATTACGAGATACTGTATGGATACAAAGGCGAGTTCTACAACATATGGATAGTCTGTTATGTTTGATTTGCTAACCGGGAAAATGTGCGATGTTAAAACAAATTATGGATATGTTATTTTGCCATTTTGGGATTGAAGGGGCATGGACACGTTCTGAACTTAAAATGTTCAAATTTTAGATTGGCAATTTTAATGTTTACAATGTTTGACTATGGTATTTCTAATGGCCAGGAAAAATTTTAAAGTCATCTGTTGACTTCCAAGTGAAATACAGCGCTTACAATTCTTTGTTATGTAAACAAGGACCGAGCCATGATTTTGCTTACATATCTGAATATGCTTCTAAACGTTTCATTTAAAGCAGCTTTTTCTAAATCAGAAGTTCATTCTAAACACAACTAAACAGTGTCTAGTGTTTCTCACATCACATATTGTGTTAAACATGATATTTTCTACGAAGCAATCTTTTTATAAACATAAAACAGGCTTGAGCCTTGTTTACATAGCGAAGATTTGTGGGCGATGTATCTTACTTGTAAGTCAACATCTGACTTTCAAATTTTTGCTGACAACTAGAAATAACTTGATTAAGCATTTTAAACATCAAAATTGGCAATCTAAAATTTGAACAATTTTAGTTCAAAACGTGTCTATGCCCCTTTGAGACATCGCACGCGTGGCGTGTGTGTATAAGAGAGAGAGAGAGAGAGAGAGAGAGAGAGAGAGAGAGAGAGAGAGAGAGAGAGAGGATTATTGATAGAAGCCGTGTAAAATTATTGATAGAAACCGTGATAGCCTTTTTGCCAAGTATTCGCATGAAAGAAATCAGCATCAAACCACAGCTAAGTGTTTGTTTTTAGAAATACCTATATAGTCATATTACCGTCCCTCCCTTTCTCATCTATCGCGGCCGGCGACAATATATCCCGATGTCAGTGCCGTAACTACATATAGGCAAATGCCTCATGCCGAATTTGTCAAAAATAGAAGGGAAAAAAATGAAAAAAATAAGGTTAATCAAAAATGAAAATATAAAATATTTTGCGCTTAACATTTACTTGTATTTACTTCGATGTCACGGTAAATGAAGTGTACCGATATCGTTGCATTGAACATCATAATCAATTTCAAAGAGAAATGCATTGTCTTTGAAGTCGAAAATTGAACAATATGTACCACCACGTGCAACCAAGGCAGAAATTACAAGGGTGTTGAACTTTCAAACACTTTCACACTAAGCATTGTGATAGTTTAATTAGCAATGCTGCATTATCATGAGCTTATAAAATCTTTAAACTTTATGGCGCAGAATTATAGCGTCGTATTCTTTTATTTGTATTTTGAATACATAAATGAACTTTTCATGCTGTAAGTTGACTGTTTACCTATTCAATAATGTACTTGGCATGCTTCGATAGAACATAGGAAGTTATCGCATGGGCAATATTCATTAATCTTCACGTAATTACGAAAAAAGAATTTTACGAGATTACGAGGTAATGAAAGTTAAATTTAATTTTTTTTTTACATGATACTGCAGTGTATTAAGCTAGCTTTTTTTTTTATTTCTTTTTTCGTTTTTTCCCCAGTGAATGTAATTACGATGTCTTTACCCCATGTGTTTGAAATTAAAGAAAACGTGTTATATACCTTCTTGAATTGTCTAAAATCTGCACTGGTGAAGCTTCCGGGAGTTTGTCCCCCACCAGGGTTTTGCCCTGGACCCATTGGGGGCTTTAGGGCGCCATCCAACCCCCGTGCTCATTCTGCTTCCATATTTATTTACCCCAAGCTACGCCGCTGGTATTAAGGAAAAATGCACCCTCACTCATTTTACCGTAATCATCCTCAAACTCGTACTATTTCTATATGCACTGCTGTTTATCTTTTGAGTACGGCTCTGAGAAAGCTCCAAATCGTTCGCAAAAATCTTAAGCATGAACTCCATTTTAGTATGAGAGTAGTATAGCGATTCACAGCAAAGACTTTGAATCTAAGTATGAAAACGTGCTCAAAAAAGTTTCATAACCTCCAGACCTGTACGTTCGAATTCAGCGAAGTCACGATCGAA
>CAJDSM010003508.1:0-14625 GCA_903981925.1 Ostrea lurida
GAGGTTCGGAGCTCTTGATTATTATAATGATACGAAATAAGCACCAATGACTATTTAGAATATATATAAAGGTACAAAAAATCTACACATAACAATTACATATCAAAATACCACTGCTAAAACATTGAAAATTCTATCACACATAAGATATGTTTCCTTGCGAGACAGAAAAAAAGGTTATAAAACAAAGTATAAATTAAACATTCAAATGTACAAAAAATATTTATAGAAAAATCACACACACCGCTCCATAGTTTAATTTAAATTTGATTTAATGTAACTTCAGACAAGGCTGTACTTGGTAAATTAAATGTTAAAGTGTCAAATCTAAAATCATGAACATGATTCATTATGCGATGTATAATTACAGTAAAGCATGCTTATAGCAAAGTGCTAGGAATAAACAATTCTGATTATTTACAAACATTATCATTAATTCATTTATTATCAATAGTAATAGTAATATACACCCAATGAGTATGTTTGTAAACTACAGGGACTTAAAATCTCTTCGCTGTAAGCAGTGCCTTCATTATAAAATTGTAACTGTGTTTTACTGTAGGTGTGAATTCATTATAAGTGTGTTCACTGTAACCGTGTTATACTGTACAGTTCTTTAAAAGATCTGTAGAGAAAGATCAGAAAATGAAAAGTACAGTGCAAGCTTTTGTTATTAATTAATGCATGCTTCCTAATCACATCATTGTTAAATTATACTAGTAAGCAGTGTGCTACAAATCTTAAAATAGTATAACACAGGACGGATCACAACATGCAAAAAAATATTCATCCAATAAATACATCAGGATCTAAGGAATGTTTTCTAAAACAAAAACTAAATTTCAGACTTGTCACATAATTTGTAAATGCTGTTTAAATTTGGGAATCACTTGGAAGATTTGTTGTGTAAAACTGCGCACTTCATTACCACTGATGCGTATAAATGTTTTATAATAAAATTTGCATTGGTTTCACGGAGGGAAATATGTCTTGTCAAGTCTTCCATACCATGCTGCATCCTTTTAGACATCTATGTCGGATCTGAAGGTGAAAAAATATTGACACAATCACTGCAAATATTCTGTCTTGAACAATTTATTTACAATGTACTCTTTCACAAAGACAAAAATTAAATTCAATCTGCACTACTTAATATTTGTTTCATTCAACATCAAAATTTTATTTTTTGGAGGGTAGGTGGGCAGTTTAAAATTCGATTACATGTCCCAAAAAAAAAAGTCACGCATTTTATTTTGGGTGTGTATTTGTGTGTTTAAATTCAATTTACATGTCCCATTTGTCTGCCAGTCTGTCCATCTGGTAAATATATAATATTTTTGTTTTGAGATTCTTTGATTTTGTCCATGAGTTTGTGGACATGTACATTCCTGTATATACTTGTTATTTTTAAATGATTTTTTTCCCAGTTTTAAACAAATTACATGTATGTTCATTGTATGATATAATTTTCAGGATTTTCTGTACATTTTATCAGGTTTTAACATGGAGCCCAATTGATATCCATATTTGATTTTTCTTACATTTTGAAAAAATAATTAACGTTAATCTTATGACTGATGGGAAAAGATTTAATAACTTTTGCTATAATGGGAAAAATATTTTAGAAGGGTAAAATATTTCTGAAAAAATATCCCCCTACCTGTCCCTGCTGACCACTCTCGCTGAAGCTTCCCACAGGAATGTGTTCATTGTAGTCCTCAGGACCTCGTACGCCTAGACACGTCCTCCACTGAAACAAATAGGTCAAGGTCAAAATAACAATGTCACAGAGGGAACAGAGGGAGAATAGGTCAAGGTCAAATAACATGTCACAGAGGGAAACAGAGGGGAAGATATAGGTCACGGTCAAATTAACGATGTCCACAGAGGGAAACAGAGGGAGAATAGGTCAAAGGTAAATACGATGTTCACAGAGGGAAACAGAGGGAGGGCCGTTTAGTGAAGACTGAAGACAATGACTAGCATGAAACAAAAGACAGAAGGTTTAAAAAATGATATAAAGACGGGGAGGGAATGAGCATCAATTAGACCGTCCAGTGTGGCTGGTGGCAGTGCTCCTAACCCACTGAGCATGCCCATGTTACCCAAGTTACTGTTAACACTCTTTCAAACACCAATTTTCTTGAGGTTTCAAGCAAAAAGACTCTTTTTACCAACACGTAGGTTATTCTATTGTTATCAACTTGCAACAGGAATGGTTAAAAGTGTCAGTTGAACTGGGACTAAAAAAATGGACCTACCATGAATTCATTGCAGGTGTGTTTACAACAAAACTTCACGTCATTGTACGTAATCTGTAAACAATTCTCTATATTTCCTAAAAGAAGCATATACTCCAACACTAGTTTCCTGCCAACTTTCTAAACTTGTGCATTAATGACTGCTGATTGGTTTGCTAGTCAACTCAATTCAAAAAAGGGGGCTTACTTTGTGACTAACGAGAGACATTATCGAATCAGATGTAGAATGAATCCCTGACCTGAATTCTTTTCTAGTCCTTTTCTTCTTTCTCCTCTTTAGCTTTTTAACCAGGGGAGGTCACTATGTACTTCTTGTTGCCTTGAAAGAAAATAAGAAAAGAGAACTTAAAGTTTAAAGTATAATTTTAGACAGATTAAAAAGTCTATAAATCACCTTTCACAAACATTATCTTTGAAATTACGTATTTTTCATAAATGCGTGTTTTTATAAATAGAGGATGATACAGTACTGCTGTCATAAATTACGAGCTTGTTGGCATTGCGGATGCTGGCAGATTAAATGAAAAAAAAAAAAAACAACAGAATTTACCCTACTGGTAGTCAATTGACACCAAAATTTAAGACCAATAACCAATGTACAGTACTGACCCATAATCCTGGGTCATGACGCTGTGTTGTCATGGCCTCGGTCTTTGGTACTCATAATATACACACCTCCTTTGGTCTCTCCAGAATTATATCTGTTGCCGTTGGTGGCAGATGGTTGGGACCGTGAAACAAGAACAAAGACATTACTCTCCTCCTGTCCTGGTACACCTCCCTTTCAGTTTCCCCTGGGACTGATCAGTTAAACTGCACAGATTCCTGTTGTGTACCTTGCTCCTTCAAGTTTTCACACTAGACTGACGCAGTTAAATCGCCACAGATTCCTGTCTTGGTACCCGCTCCTTCAGTTCACTACTGGACTGACCGTTAAATCGCACAGATTCCTGTCTTGGTTACCGCGCTCCTTCAGTTTCAACACTGGACTGAACCAGTTAAATCGCACCAGATTCCTGTATCTTGCGGTACCCGATCTTAGTTTCACCTGCTGGAACCAGTTAAATCGCACAGATTCCTGTCTTGGTTACCGTCCTTCAGTTCAACACTGGACTGACCAGTTAAATTCGCACGATTCCTGTCTTGGTACCCGCTCCTTTCATTTTCACACTGGACTGACCAGTTTAATCGCACAGATTCCTGTCTTGGTACCCGCTCCTTCAGTTTCTACACTGGACTGACCAGTTAAATCGCACAGTCCTGTCTTGGTACCCGCTCCTTCAGTTTCACCACTGGACTGACCCAGTTAAATCGCACATATTCCTGTCTTGGTACCCGCTATCCCTTCAGTTTCACACTGGACTGACCAGTTAATCGCCACAGATTCCTGTCTTGGGTACCCGCTCCTTCAGTTTCACTGATCTTGACCTAGTTAAAACGCACAGATTCCATGTGTCTTTGCTACCGCTTGCCTTCAGTTTTCACACTGGACTGACAGCTTAATTGTAATCCACTTGTTCTTGGACGCGCTCCTTCCAGTTCCACAACTGGACTGACCAGATTAAATCGCACATGACCTTGTCTTGGTACAGGACCCTCCTTTTATCTCTGTCTGAACACTAAATTCGGAGTGAGGTTCCCTATTAGGGAGGGACGCTCATTCGATTGCGCCGATCATTGACTGACCTGATGAGAGAACGACAACCCTTGAAAGCTACCTGTGCTGGCATGGCAGTGCTGCTGTGATCCTCTGTTTGGGTTCTTGTTTTAATGCAGGACTTGTCTGTAAGTTATACCCAGTGACATGTGAGAACCCCAACATAGGGACCTCTTCCCTCAGCGTCTTGTTTAACATGGAACGGGCCTGTACGTCTCACATCTGTGAGTCTCTTTTCTTGGTATCTCTGATTTAATGTCCACATAACTGGGGACTGAACTGTACATTACAAAGCTCCTGAACCTCTGATCAAAGTCTGGTATATAACTATTGGACTGACCTGCTATAAGAAAGTCTGTGTGGTTCCTGTCTGGTTATACTATTGGACTTGACACTGCTATAAGAAACGTCTGCTGTGGTTCCTTGTCTTTGGTATAACTATTGGACTGACCAGTATAAGACACGTCGTGGCGGTTCCTGTCTTGTATAACTATTTGGACTGACCTGTTAAACAACGTCTGTGTGGTTCCTGTCCTTGGTATATTACTATTGGACTTGACTGTATAAGACACGATCTGTGAGGTTCCTGTCTTGGTATTCACTCGTCCCAAAGTCCTGCCTCTCTCAAGTAACAACCCATTTCTTGATTTTCTCTTCTAATGACCCTAAAAGTTGAAATAGCAATTGCAAAAAATAAACATCTGCATATATTTTTGTTCCCAATAATATTCACTGTATTTTCATTTGACATACCTTTGTAATCTGTCAATGGGCCTCCCCATCTTATAAGTTTCTTCTGTTAAATCAAGAAACAAAAGATAAGTAAAACTCATAAATTACTACGGAAATACCTACAGTATTGGTCATACGAGATCAAACTAAAATTTAGTATACGGCATCTGACATTTTAACAATACCATGTACTTTGTTGCTCTGGGTGAGTATTAATTAAGCATTTGCAAATTATAAGTCAGTTATAGCACTCGTAATTATTATAGCAATGTAAAGCAGCTACTGCAAATTTCTTTCTCTGTAAATTAATTAAGCCTAATTTGTTAAATCAATTAAAATAAAAACAGACATGCAGCATTTATTGTTTTGCTAACCCCAGCAGGCATTATAAGAGGTCCCATTACTTTATCATGTTTGCTCATGCGGTCATATTTTCTGGGGTTTTTTTTTTGCTATCAACCAAAGACACCAAATACAGCCGGACTTGACTATATATATACTATTACAGTAGAACCTCCGTTTATCTTGAACTGCGATGGGACCAAGAAGAAAAGTTCGAGATATCTGTGATTCAAGATATCGAGGGAAAAATACTAGAAATAGATGGACCTCCAATCAAGTCGACAATAACCATGGGTATTGAGATATCAGAGCTTCGAGTATTGAAGTTCAACTGTATATATAACAATCAGAGCTAATCGAAATCCAGTCTGTATTGGCATGATTCAATATCGTAGCCATAAAATAAATTTTGCAAAAAACCCTCTGATTTATCGCATTCAAAAATCATACAAGTGAATTGAACATCAAAATATTTCAGTTGTATTAAAAAGAGTATTTCAACTAAAAATAATTTCCATGATTGTTTCATAATATAGCTAGGTGTTACATGCTCCAAACTGCAAAACTTAAGTCTTCTGTGGAAGTGAAGAGTGATTTTTTTCTTAGAAGTGGAAAATGCTTTCCTTTCTGGCTGGCTTAACATGCCCATGCAGCAATTCTGAACATGTGAAAAAATCAACTTCTCTTTAGTTTTACCCATTGTAAGGACCATTAAATCTGGCGACGCATTAAATCGGCTAAATGGTTGGATTAGAATGTTGATTAGCATGAATATATATATTATAAATTATAAAGAAGAAAAATTATAATGTTACTACCAAACATCGAATTAATGAAGAGTATACTGCAATATGCATTTATATTGTGAAAGATTGAACATTTCTAGATAAAAAAATCAACCATATGAATAGACACAATCATCACACAAACCCAATGTCACTATACACATATATATGGATAACTGACATTTCCCCACTTGCTAGAAGCCGCAGAAACCGATATTGCCCTATCTTCAGGATAGCCACACGTCTGCTTGACACTTTAAACACTCTTTCAACTCAAAATGTTGACAGAGAACATCTATGACCCATGCGGTAGTTCATAATTGTACGGACATGCAGTGAGTTCCAGGTGGAGAAGTCCTTTGATATTCATCTTGAACCTTTTGACCCCAAATTTGATAGGGGAACATCTTCATCCCATGGTAGTCCATATGTATGAGTAACACGTGTTATCTTTAAGGCCAGAAAAGGATAAGCTTCTCTACTGCCCCGGAAAACCATTATTTGCTACTTCAATGTAACAGTGCACTTGAATTGACGCACTCTATGAGACCCAATAATGATCAATTAGGAAGGATGTAATATATCAAGAAAATGCAATAGATTTGTGGGCCCTATTGATTCTAAATGACCCCCCACGTCCTCCCTCTAATTAACTTAATTATCCTCCCATGCATCACTTCAACCAACATTAAATCTGACCACAGAAGGTATCATAACACTAGATAACATGAAATGGCAAATATCTTTTAAACAAGAGCCCATAGGCCTTATATGGTCACCTGAGTATCATAGCCCATAAAGGGGAATCTTATATAATTTTGTATTTCTAAGTCTCAATTTGTTCACAATGTTATCATCTTTCAAAATATGCGATGTGATTTTTAAATTTTGAAATATCACAAGAAGAAAGAAAAAAAAAGAAAGATATATCTGAAGGCATATCAAGATCATTTCAAGCATTCTCATCGATGATCTACAGGGCCATGAAATTTGAAAATTGAGATATCTGCAGAACAATGGAGCGAAACCCCTTATGCCCCACAACAGTAAAATAATCTCCACAAGTACAGGTGGTCATACAATCCAGCCATCACCCAGGAAAAAATAAAAATGTAACAATAAACCATAAATTCATCTAGAGAAAAAACACACAAACAAACCATTCCATAATCTTGTTCATGCAATCAACATAAAGGGAAAGCCTGGGGTTTCGGATGTCAATCAACAATTAGTAACTCATATCTTGGTAAAGGCTGCATGGGAAAAGCGTTGAAGATAATTGGTGCAACTGCATTAAAATTCAATTGGTTTTATAGGGCAGCCTAATCACCCCCGATGGCATGGGTTAGAGACACAAAGAGGTCAGTATTTACACACCAGTGAGTGATTTACCTACACAGTGGCACACTTTTCTGAATAGTTTGGACATGATTGAAATGTGTATTTAAAAGTTTGAGAAAATTTGCATGTGTAATATACTAGTCGAATTGTATGTCCATATACTGTGAATCATCATTGTTCGTGAGGATCAATGTTCGTGGATTTCGTTGGGTCACCCTTACCACGAATTTTACGTCCGCCACCGAACATGATTTATTTTTTCTTTAAATTTCTTTATAAAAAAAATATTATATCGTTTCACATTATTTATCAACTTACCATGAATTACGTCACACACGAACCAACAAAATTTTGGTACCCTGCCCGTGACGAACATTGGCCCCCAACGAATTAAAATGATTCCACAGTTTAATGCATGTATGTGTAAATGCTGATATATGCCAATATGGTGGAAGTTCAATAAAGCAATTTGAAATGAGAAATCTAGTAATGGCAAGGGTTCTAGCTTTTGAATTCCTGGTCCACTGGAAAAATGTTCTCCTTTCTTATGTCACATTTTGGTGGCAATGATTACCCCGACTTCAGGTTGTCCCTAGGCTGCCAGGACAAAAAGAATTAGGTTGTGTGTCTTTGAGGGCAGGACAATTAAGGGGGAGGAAATGTAAGTTTAGGGTTATACAGACTGTGGATATCAGCCCAGGATAGCTAAGTAGTTAGAGCATCTTGACTTTGTAATTGCAGGATGCCTGAAGGTTTGATTCCAGGTCTAGTCTCCGATATTCTCCTGTCCTGTACGAAAACTTGAATTTACGTGTGGTAAACTTAATCACTGAATGTACACTGGTATAGGAAAAGTCAAGCACAATCAGATAGGGTGCGTAGAAAACAGGATGATATGATTAGAAAAAAATTTCAAAATCAATTACATTTATGCAATATTTACATCTCTACTCTGCAGATGTGTTTTCTGAAATACAAATTTGGTACAGAAGGCGGGGGATCTCTTTGTAAACAATGAAATAATCATTCAGAATCCAAAGAATCAGCAAAAAAAGGCCATGGGCACATCACTCACCTGGAGCACTGCCTTCACTAAGATGAGCAGTAAGTAGCAACTTTAATCCCGTATTGTGGGCCCCACCAACCTTCGGAAGGGGGGGGGAGCATTATCTAAAACAACTTAATTTAGGTCCATAATCAGAGAAGCTTTCAGGTGAAATATCTACTCATCTGGTTCAATGGACGATTTTATAAAGAATTTCCCTAATATAATCATTATGTAAAACTTTGATCCCTACTGGGGCCCCAATTGTACCCTGGGGGTCATGATTGAACAAACTTGAATCTCCACTAATATCAGGAAGCTTTCATATAAATTTCAGCTTTTCTGGCCCAGAGGTGTCTTGGAGAACAAAGATTTTATTTTAAGATTTTCACTATATTAATCATATGTAAAACTTTGATCCTCTATTGGGGCCTCAATAATGTACCCCCAGGGGTCAGGTATGAACAGACTGAATCTCCACTATATCAGGAAGCTTCAATTAAATTTCAGCTTTTTCTGACCAGTGGTTCTTGAGAAGAAGATTTTTAAATGAACGACACCGAACATTTTTGCATTTTCAGTGATATTATCTCCCTTTGAAGGGCTCGTAACAGTCCTTCATTTGAACAAAACTTGAATCCCCTTCACCCAAGGTTATGTTTGTACCAAGTTTGGTTGAATTTGGCCCAGTTGGTTTCTTGAGAAGAAGTCCGAAAATGTGCCAAAGTTAAGCGGACAAGACGAGATGGACAGAACGACGGAGCAACAGGCGATCAGAAGCTCACTTAACCTCTGGTTGCATGTGAGCCTAACAACCCAAGGGCACGTCACTATAAAAATGATTTTTCAAAAGTGGTATCCTCTGCACTGAATTAAATAACAATTCAGCACTTGCAAATCAGCATAGGGGTGTAATCAATCAATAGCCCTTGGTATCCATATTGATCGGCAGCCCGCGTAATGGCATTGGAGTTATTTAAAAACTCACAAATAACAGTTATGTAAAACATGGCACAATCCAATTAAGCGGACAACAATTAAGAATACATTAAATAATTATTATATTGAATTGTTTTTAAATCAATTATGTATAACAGCCAATGTATACACAAAGGGGATTACTACGTAGGTAAAATTAAGGAAACAGGATGGCCTTCTGGTTCAAAGTTGACTGCTGCACCATACCGTAATGTATTTATCCATACAGTAACGGCACATAAATATTGCATGAAACGGCATATTTATAAACCAAGACAAGAATGATAAAGTAACATATAGAATCAAAAAGGTCACAATAATGCAACCCAAAATATGTACAGTTCAAATCTCGATAAATTGCCAACTTTTGTCTTTGAATCTTTGGCGTTTTATAACGAATTTGGCGGTTGAATTTGAAATTTCCGCCAATTTGAAGAAAAAAAAAGTTTCGGCCATTTTATAGAAAAAGAGTTTACCGTTGTTTTCGTGTGTTCATATAAAAATTCGAATAAATTTTATTTAACAATGATATTCTTTAAACATCAACAAAATCCTTTCCTTTTTATCTTAGCACTCAAAAAAACTCTCCTCCGTGGCTAAGCCATAACCTAAACTGAAACATGTGTTCTATAATGTAAAAATAACGCGCGACTACATCTCATATTTAATTAAGTCTTAACACAGTAAATTACCGGGGTCTTTTTGCAACGGGTGGACACTGGAGATGCGATTTAAAATGAACCAAAATTTACCCGCTTCGGTGACCGCAGGTACCCTGGCGGTTTAACGAGATTAATTAACAACTGTGAAACAGACTTTCGTACTTTAAACCCGTGGCGGATGGCGAAAGCGAATTTGGGTTTTAACGGGAATTTATGATGGCGGAAAAACGTTCCCTAGAAAAATTGCGGCGTTATACTGAAAAATGGCGATGAATTGAGTGGCGATAATTCGAGAGTTTAACATGTATATAATATACAGGTGAAAGTGTTCCCAGTATTAATAAAAAATTGAAAGGATTGCTTAGTAAATTTTAACACTCATTTGAAATCGAAAAGCAGAAATTTGATTAAATAATCACCAGAATTGGATGTTTTTCTTCCCTCAGCCAGTTTCAGAAGACCTTTTCAATAATCTATATCAACTTTTTTTTCAAGCGCTTTATGAGTTATCAAATGGTTTTCAATTTTTAATGAGCAAGCTAGTTAAGAAACCACACAAGATTCATTAAACGTTTGCACCTAATACTGTCAAGGGTTTTTAATTTCGTGGGCTAAAAATTTGTGATTTTCATTGTTTGGTATTTCACAATGGGTTTAAATTTTGCCAGCTTAAAACTCCTTTACAATAGGTGGGATCATATCACCAAATAACTTTGAAGCAGCTCTTACGATGGTTTTATTTTTGTAATCGTTAATAATTTTTCGCGAATACAGCGAAAACCCCACAAATATTTCCCCTTTTACAAGTAAGCCAAGCTAGTACAGAGTCCAAACAGTCCTAACAAAAGCTTACCTTTCCGCTTCTTTAATGTCAATGTCTGCTGAGTGTCTGGCACGATGTAAGGCAATATAAACATAATGTAATCAAGGGCAATGTGCTTGAAAAATTACAACAAGCACATTTACTACAAGTCAGTCAAGATAAATTTCAACTGTAAATTTTCACTTTCTATTTCCACAAAACACTATCATTTTCTTTACAATTTTCTTTAAAAATACATGTAACACAACTTTTCTTTCAAAATGGATTATGCTCCATGGCCCTTTATCCTAAAAATCAGAATTAATGTTATTCTTTTTATTCCAACTTTTTTTTTTTTTTACCTCAAACCCTATGACAATCCAGAGCTGTCTGTCCTGTGGTGAGAAAGGAGCTGCCCCAGCTGGAGGTAAAGGCCTACAGGAAACCATGGAAACCACGCCACAGAAATTCATAAAGCTCAGGATGGTGTACCAAGTGCCTACAAACAGAGAAAAATGTCCCAACATCTGAGCAAACCTTGAGAAATAATGGATGTTTAGATGACATCTGTATGCTGGGAATGGGAACATCTCAACACGTCTAGATCTGGAATTTAGTGGTGTTGGGATACTGGGAATCTTAGATCTGATTTAGTAGTATCGGAATACTGGGAATATCTAATCTGCGATTTTTAGTGTATCGGGATACTGGGAATCTAGATCTGGGAATTTAGATGTATCGGATACTGGGGATCTAGATCTGGATTTTGAGTGTATCGGGATACTGGGAATCTAGATCTGGATTTAGTGTATGATACTGGGATTCTAGATCTGGATTTAGTGTATCGGGATACTGGGAATCTAGATCTGGATTTAGTGTATCGGATACTGGGAATCTAGATCTGGATTTTAGTGTAATCGGATACTGGGAATCTTAGATCTGGATTTAGTGTATCGGGATACTGGGAAATCTTAAGATCTGGATTTAGTGTATCATTGGTACTGGGAATCTAGATCTGGTTTAGTTGTATCATATGATACGGGATCGAATCCAGGGACATTCTACATATTCAGTGCAATTTGCATGAGAATTGTCTCGAAATCAGTACCAAGAGAGAAATGCCAGAATTCCAAATCCACTCACAATAGATAAAAAATACCATGATATTAACTCTTTGCTTCCCTGATAACGCTGCAGGCGTGCTGATAAAATTCTCTCGTGGCTAGTCACGTCTCAAGCGTGTTTTGTTTTACATGCAGCCATTAGTCGGATACGTCTTAAAAAGCGTTGATTGACATTACGCTGTAAAACGGGCTTTCTGATTAGCTGAATCCGTGGGCAATGGAAATGAGTAAATTTTCAACCAATGATAGAAAGTTCCTTATAATACTCAATATAGGAAATCCTGTGACGTTTTTACTTCCTTTTGATAATATGAAAGCGAGATTTGAATGAGAGAAGTTAGCGTGGGTTTTAACAATGGCGTCGAGTGATGACAGTGGTTCAGAGTTTGAAGGATTTGCACCTGATGTTGTGGAAAAAGCAAGAAGAGAATTATTGGAGCTTGTACCAGTAAACCCTAAGGATATTTCCGATGTGGACATTTCTGATTTATCGGATTTTGAGACCGATTCTGACGGCGAAAATGACGAGGGACCCCATGTGAGAAATGGAGATGGCGAACGATCTACGTGGTTTGAAGAGTTGAAACATGTTCAAACGCAGTCCTTCATTGGGAATTCTGGACCTACAACTGAACTTCAAGAAACAGCACGGGAAATGGATTTCTTTAATTTGATTTTCCCCTCGACTTTGTTTGAAAATATCGCTCGAGAAACGAACAAGTATGCCGAGATCGAACAGGGAGAAAATGGCGTCGACCCTAAATGGAGATCAACCACCGCTGCAGAAATTCGTGCGTACGTGGCTATACAAATTATTATGGGAATAGTTGTGGCACCAACACAGGACTTATACTTTTCCAAAGATGACTTGTTTAGACCAACGGGTATCAATCAGAGGATCACACGTGATAGACTTGACAAACTCAACCAGTATTTTCACGTCGCCAACACAACGGGAAATCCACCAAAACGACAACCAGGACACGACAAATAAGCGCACATACGACCAATTGTGAATGTGATTTTGGAAAAAAGTAAATCCGAATATGCCCCACACATGGAAGTTTCCATTGACGAAGCTATGATTGCGTACACCGGTCGCCTGGGATTCAAACAATATGTGCCACTCAAGCCCACGAAGAGAGGGATCAAAGTTTGGATGAGGGCTGATCCAAATAACGGGTATGTGAACCAATTTCAAGTGTACACCGGCAAGGAAGGGAATGTTGTGGAGAAGGGATTAGGAGAACAGGTTGTACGGGATCTCACTAGAGACATTTGGGGAAACTTTCATCACGTGTATTGTGATAATTATTTCACATCAGTTCCGTTATTCCGGGAACTCCTTGACAACCAGACATATGCCTGTGGGACGATCCGGACCAATCGGAAAGGACTTCCACAAGCAGTGACAAAGGCAAAGCTAAAAAAACAAGGGGATGTTGTTCAACGTTAGAACGAGTTCATGGTTGCGACTGCTTGGCATGATAAAAGAACTGTCACTCTTTTGTCGACGAATGCAGATCCATTAGATGTGACAGAAGTTGCACGAAAACAAAAGGATGGAACTGTTGTGATGTCAGATGTCCGAGGGTGCTAAAATCGTACACACAAAACATGAATGGCGTTGATCGTGCTGATCAAATTGAGGTCAACCTACGGCATTTGTAGGAAGGCTGCCAAATGGTGGAAATACCTCTTCTGGTTTATGGTGACGTCGCGATCTGTAATTCCTTTATTCTGATGAAGGAATTCAAAAAACACACATGTCATCGAGACAAAATCTGGACGGCACGAGAGAGAACTCACGCTCGAGTTCAGGACCCAGCTCGCTCATCAACTGTTTGGGAGATTACAGGGGGAAGAGAAAGCGCGAATCCCTACCAGAAACACCAGACGAGAGGTTTGTCTCATTGGCCTGCAGAGATGGACAAGAAAACGCACCTGCAAGCAATGTGCTAAAAACAAAATCCGCCGTGAAAGGATTCATGGGATGTGAACAATGTGGTGTGAATTTGTGTATTCCTTGTTTTAAACCCATACCACTTGGAGAAAACACCCAGAACTGTTCAACTGAACTGGAAAAAACTGAACTTATGACTTTCTGTACGATTTCATGCATTAATTTTTTTCACTTTGGATTTAAATGTATGCTGGATTATTGCTTGTTCTATTAAAAAGGTAAACTGAAAATTGGTGTGTTTTTATCAAGTAATAAAAAAGTTATGGCCATTTAAGTAACCCTCATTGAAAATGATGGCCTGCTGATAAATTGGCTTAGGGCACACAACTAGAGATAAGGCCTCAGGGGTGTAAACAAAGATGGCCGCCAGGGAGCAAAGAGTTAAGGCCAGGAGTGAGCAAAACAATGAACATTTTTGTGGTTCTGATAGATTTGAACCTCCGACCACCAGATCATGTTTCTGTTGCACTTTGCTCCATTCAAGTGAACACTGCATTAAGTTTTACTAAATGCCTATTTTTTCCCCCTCTCAATGCAGCCCCTCCCCCCATTTTTCAGAAAGAAAAAAAGTCAAAGTTTTACAATACCTATGTCTTGGGCCATATGGGCTACAGGTCGTTTATAAATCCATAGCAACCTCCAGGCATCGATCCTGATGTCTAAAGCTGTAGTGATGAGCGCGAGCAGAGGAGCCAATGGGAACGAGGCGGCAAATAGCTGAAATTGTCGTACGGAAGTTAATTAGACTGTAAACCTGGTTTTATTCCAGATTTGGCTGCATTCATTCACAAAGTTCTTATGCAAAGCATACCCGCATTGACATGATTATCCACATTTGCAATAGACACACAGTTTTATTGATATACATGACTGTATCCTACATGTATTAATTTTATACAGAGAAAAATCAATAAAGGTGTCAAAATATTATGT
>CAJDSM010003509.1:64-21044 GCA_903981925.1 Ostrea lurida
TCATTATGTTCACAGATGCAGCAATATAAAAATAGCGCACCGCCAGCCGGTACATGATAAAGCACCCGCAATATCATTGATCCAGGACCCTAACTCCTTTAAAATATATCAAGACCAGCATTCTTCTTGCATTATACATTCTCTCACATTGTGATCCTTCGTGTGCAAAGTTTCATCAAAATCCCACATGGTTTAGGACGAGTTGCGAAGACCAAAAGTATTTTTGCATAGAAAATCCTAAGTCAAAGGGCCCTAACTCTTAAACAGAGGCGCCCACAGGCCTTAACGGTCACGCTGAGTTCAATAATTTGCATTCTTCTTAAAAGTCTAAATGCATGAGTATATTTATATCTTTTTAATACTTTCAATATATGCCATATGATTTCTCTATTCTATACACAAGAGGATTATCATTTCAATCTCACACGATTGTTCAAATTTTAAATTGAAACATATTGCTACTTTAAATGTCCAGTGAGCTTGGACCCTTTCACCTTTTGACCTAAATTCAATAAGAACACCTTTGTCTCATGAGTAGTATATATGTATGATAGAGTGACTCTAGGTAGAAAGGATTAATGCTCTGGAACCCAGAAACTATATTGCTACTTTGATGTCCAGTGCACTTGACCTATGCCCTTTTGACCCCAAATTCTATAGGAAACAACCTTTGTCCCATGGGTAGACCATACACATGAAATGGTGACTCTAGGTGGAAAGGCTAACACTAAAAGCTCTGGGAACCATGTCTACAGACGGATGGACAGACAACCTGATTCCAGTAACAACCCCCCCCCCCAACTTGTTGCTGGGGTATAATTATGATAAAAGGCCCCTTCTCATTCTAAATATTCATTTACTTTCACATTAATATCAATAGCATTGAAAAGATGCTTTTCAAAGTTTTATATATAAACACTATGTACCAAGTTTGCCCCCCCCCCCCCCCCGGTCAGAACCCCTACCCCTGGGGATCACCAAATTTACAATTTTTGAAAGGCCTTCCTGCTCTACATCACTATGCATTGTTTCTCTCAAACATATCGGTTGTTAAGAAGAAGATTTTGAAATTGGCCATTTTTGGGCAGTTTTTTGCCCCACCCCCAAGGCCCGACTGGGGTGAAGAGGACCTGAAATGTACAATTGCGCCCCTTGTCCCAAAATGCTTCATGCAATTTGAAAAGATTGGACTGGTGGTTATCAAGAAGAAGTTAAAAAATGTTCAATGTTAACACATTTCATACAATGACATTTTGGCCCCACCCCTAATACTAAACCCCTACCCTAGGATCGTGAAATTTACAATTTTGATAGAAGGCTCCCTATTCATTAAAATATCCATTTAGTTTTACTAATATATATCAATAGCATTAAAGAAGTGTTTTCAAAATTTTTATATATAAACACTATTACCAAGTTTGGCCCCGCCCTGGGTCAGAACCCCTACCCGGGATCACCAAATTTACAATTTTGGTAAAGGCCTTCCTGCTCTTACATCACTATGCATTTGGTTTCTCTCAGACATGTGCGGTTGTTAAGAAGAAGATTTTTGAAAATTGGTCACTTTTGGGCAATTTTTGCCCCACCCCAAGGCCCAGGGGTGCAAGAGACCTTGAAATTTACAATTCATGTGCCCCTTGTCCCAAAGATGCTTCATACCAAATTTGAAAAGAAATTGGACTGGGTGTTATCAAGAAGAAGTTAAAAATGTCAATTGTTAACGGATGACGCACGACGGACGACGGACGTCGCACGACGACGGACGAAGACCAATTGCAATAGGTCACCTGAGTTTACTCAGGGTGACCTAAAAAATGTCGGACAATACTCCCCTTGCAATATGCCCATCTCCACATTGTGATCTTTCTTTGTACTAAGTTTCATCAAAATCCCCCCCAAGGGTTTAGGAGGAGTTGCGAAGACAAAGAATTTTGCAGGGAAAATCCTAAGTCCAGGGCCCCAACTCCTTTAAAAATCGGATAACACTCCCCTTGCAATATGCACATCTCCACATTGTGATCTTTCTTTGTACCAAGTTTCATCAAAATCCCCCCAAGGTTTAGGAGAGTTGCGAAGACAAAGTATTTTGCAGGGAAAATCCCAAGTCCAAGGGCCCTAACTCCTTTAAAAAACATCGGATAACACTCCCCTTGCAATATGCACATCACCACAATGTGAACATTCTTGGTACCAAGTTTCATCAAAATCCCCCCAAGGATTTAGGAGGAGTTGCGAAGACAAAGTGAAAGGGACAGACGGACAGACAGACGGACAACAGCGCTATAGCATAATACGCCCGCTTTTTATGCAGGCGTATAAAAACAAGGCATTCTTGGTCTGAAGTTACAGGAAATTGTTTTCTATAGCTTCAATTATTCAAATACCAATAATAAGATGTTTTTTTAGTTTGTTGAACAGGATATGAAAGTTACAAAGGAAAAATTCTGCCAATTGTGTGCGACCTTCATATTCCATTTAATACACCAAAGAAAAACATTTTTTTAATCCATGTACTTTTGTAATTTTTTTAATAGATACTTTCAATACATAAAATATAAATATCATTAACCCATAACAAGTATCACAGCTGAAAATCGCCTGACCCAAACTTGTCTCCATATTTGGTGATGATTTCCAGATTTCAACAATGGTAAAGGGAATTCATAATTCAAAAAGGATAAACTCTAAACTCATAAATATACCATACAATATAGGCAAGCATTATTTATCATATTCATTTGAATAAAAGATAAAAAGTAAAAAACAAAAAAAAATTCAACAATTTTAACAATGCAGCAAAGTAGGTCGCAAAGTATAATTCACTCATGTAAAGGCAGCACTTAAACAAGATGTGTTTGTGAAACATGCCCCCATATTCCACATGCCAGTGGAAGGGGCTTGTCATAAGGATTAGGCATGTGAAATATGAAAGGTTTATCCCTTACCATTCAAAAGTTATGGCCAATGTTAAAGTTTTTAAAATGTAGGTCAATGTTCAAGGTCAAACATTTTGGTACCAGATAAAGGAATTGTCATAAGGAATACACATGTGAAATATGAATGCCCTAACTCTTGCCATTCAAAAGTTATGGCTAATGTTAAAGTTTTTGAAAAGTACAGTCCCTGAAACGTTCTACTTTACCACACGCACGGTGACCGCACGCAGAACGCACGGTGACCGTACGGTGACCGCAATTTGGTGACCGCTGACCGGTGACCGCACGCTAACCCGCGACCGGACCGCAATGTGAACGGTGACGCGACCGCTGACCGCACGGTGACCGACCGCTGACCGCACGCTGAACGCAATATGAATTAATCATTCGGAATGTTTCAGAATTTTTTCCACTTGGGTTAAATATATTCTATCATTAGCTAAAAAAATAAATTAAATAAATATTGTATCCAATACATAATAATATATAGGTAAGAAAAAAGCATATACATTCAATCAATGGATATAAATGATAAAACAAACCACATGATACTATATGTTGTATGAAAATATGCAGTCTATAAGCATACTGTACATGTATTTCTGTAAAGTATGCTAAATGTATATACAACCGTACAGAGTTTTCTCATGAGATTATTTTTTTTTCTAAATGCACAGTATGTACAAAAAAAGAAAAAAAAAACTATATATTTTTTTATTAGCACTGTAACGACATCCAGGATTACGGGCGTATATGCATGGCTTCAAAATTTTAGGGCACGAGGAATACATATACCTGCAATTAACAAACACCCCTAAAAATCTATGCATTAAACAAACACGGAGGTGTACCCCTTGTCAACACAGTATTTTTTATTAGCAATTGTAACGACATCCAGGATTACGAGTGTACATGTATGGCTTCAGGATTTACGAGCACAAGGAATACATATATAACTGTAATTAACAAACACCCTAAAAGATGCATTAAACAAACACGGGCAGCATCTGTAAAATTAACGTACATGTAGCTACGCTTTCTCTTTGGAGTTCCAATGTCAATGCAAAGAAAAAAAGCCTGAATGCTGACCGCACGGTGACCGACCGCTGACCGCACGGTGACCGACCTCTGACCGCACGGTGACGACCGCTGACCGCACGGTAACCGCTGACTGCAAACGGTGACCGCACGCTGACCGCAAAACTGTGACCGGTGACCGCACGGAAAAATGGTAAAGTAGAACGTTTCAGGGACTGTAGGTCTAAGTTCAAAATCAAGGTCAGGAGGTCAAACGTTTTGTACCCACGGAAAGGTCTTGTAATAAGAAACATACTTGTGAAATATCAAAGCCCTAGTACTTATCATTCAAAAGTTATAGCTAAGGTTAATGTTTTTTGAAAAGTAGGTCAAACTTCAAGGTCAAGGTCAGGAGGTCAACAATGTGGTACCCACGGAAAGGTCTTGTCATAAGGAACATACATGTGAAATATCAAAGCCCTAGTACTTACCATTCAAAAGTTATAGCTAAGGTTAAAGTTTTTGAAAAGTAGGTTAAACTTCAGGGTCAAAATCAGGAGGTCAAAAATGTTGGTACCCATGGAAAGGTCTTGTAATAAGAAACATATTTGTGAAATATCAAAGCCCTAGTACTTATCATTCACAAGTTATAGCTAAGGTTAAAGTTTTTGAAAAGTAGGTCAAACTTCAAGGTCAACAATGTTGGTACCCACGAAAGGTCTTGTCATAAGAAACATACATGTGAAATATCAAAGCTCTAGTTACTTACCATTCAAAAGTTATAGCTAAGGTTAAAGTTTTGAAAAGTAGGTCAACTTCCAGGTCAAGGTCAGGAGGTCAAAAATTTTGGTACCCACAGAAAGGTCTTGTCATAAGGAAATACATGTGAAAATCAAAGCCCTCGTACTTACCATTCAAAAGTTATAGCCAAGGTTAAAGTTTCAGACAGAATGACAGAGGGACAGAATGACAGACAAGACAAAAACAATATGCCCCCCGATCTTCGATCACGGGGCATAAAAAGTCTGGAAACCAATGGGACAGAATGGGGACAGAATGGGGACAGACAGACAGACAGACATGAAGACAGACAGGAAGACAGACAGAAAGCAAAGAAGAAAGCTATAGTCCCTCCGGTTACAAACCGGTAGGGGACTAAAAAGCAAACAAGATGTGTTTGTGAAACACGAATGCCCCAATATTCCACATGCCAGTGGAAGGGGCTTGTCAGAAGGATTATGCAAATGAAATATGAAAGGTCTATCCCTTACCATTCAAAAGTTATGAACAATTTTAAAGTTTTTGAAATGTAGGTCAAAGTTCAAGGTCAAGGTCAAACATTTTGGTACCAGATAAAAGGCTAGTCATAAGGAATACACATGTGAAATATGAAAGCCCTATCTCATGCCATTCAAAAGTAATGGTCACTTAAAGTTTTTGAAAGCAGGTCAAAGATCAAGATGAGGAGGTCAAAAATGTTGGTACCCACGGAAAGATTTTATCATGAAGAATATACAAGTGAAATATCAAAGCCCTAGTCCTTACCATTCAAAAGTTATAGCTAAGGTTAAAATTTGTGAAAGTAGGTCAAACTTCAAGGTCAGGAGGTCAAAAACTTTGGTACCCATGGAAAAGTCTTGTCATAAGAAACATGCATGTGAAATATCAAAGCCCTAGTACTTACCATTCAAAAGTTATAATGAAGGTTAAAGTTTTTGAAAATTATGTCAATCTTCAAGGTCAAGGTCAGGAGGTCAAAAACTTTGGTACCCACGGAAAGGTCTTGTCATAAAAAACATGCATGTGAAATATCAAAGCCCTAGTACTTACCATTCAAAGTTATAATGAAGGTTAAAGTTTTTGAAAATTAGGCAAACTTCAAGGTCAAGGTCAGGAGGTAAAAAATTTTGGTACCCACGGAAAGGTCTTGTCATAAGAAACATACATGTGAAATATCAAAGCCCTAGTACTTACCATTCAAAAGTTATAACTAAGGTTAAAGTTTTTGAAAAGTAGGCCAAACTTCAAGGTCAAGGTTAGGAGGTCAAAAATTTTGGTACCCACGGAAAGGTCTTGTCATAAGGAATATACATGTGAAATATCAAAGCCCTAGTACTTACCATTCAAAAGTTATAGCCAAGGTTAAAGTTGCAGACAGAATGACAAAGTGACAGAATGACAGACAGGACAAAAACAATATTATGTCCCCCGATCTTCGATCACGGGGGCATTATTAAAGATGTATAGCCTCCAGATATTTTTTGTTTGTTGATAATGAGATGTCTGTCAAATTAAGAAAGAATAAAGATTTCAGAAGTATATCTCGGAGGTTTGTTTGATGTCTGGGTGTATAACTGTCTTTTGCATGGGTGTAAATATAATATACTTCTCAACGTGAAAAATGAAAATGTCTTCATATCATAGATAAGATTCACAACAATAATTTTACAACAATAATTATATTAAAAATACAAGAAATTTAACCCAATTTAAACTAAAGCATACTGTAAATTCCTAATAAAATGCGAGTGATTTATCATCGTGTAATTTCACGAGGAGCATAGATTGCGAAATAAAATTCTTCACTTTTATTTTTATGGTATTATTAAAAATACATGTAAAAACTCTTCATTAACACAACAATCATGAATTTACGTTCTCGCGATTTGACTTGTGAAGAGTCAACAAGCGATATAAAGTACTCGCTTAAAATAAGGAATCTACCATCCACAGTACTTCTAACATAAAAACATCCATTAAAACATATCTGCATTCATCAACAACATTCACTCTTACCCTGTCTTCTGTGTCCATCGCTGTCCTGCTGGTACAGCTGAACAATTGCAGTATTCAGTTCAACTGTTCTATTGCGATAAATTTATGTTTAAATCAGTAAACAGAAATATTTCACTAAGACATCTAGAAATTACCTGTGTTTCCTTCTTCGAAGCCTTTCATAAGTTTACGGATGACTCGCATCATTTTTTCTGTCCCAAACACGTAAGGATAATCCCACTTTGGTCCTTTAAGATATCCTCCAAATTCTTCACCATTAATCCAACAACTGTTACACTAAATGTAACAAAATGTGACATCTCATGACATTCTGATTAATAAACTCAAGGCTTTAAAGGAAACAATATAAAACATTTTGCTTCTCCGTGCAATTTAAATCATAGCAAATATATGACGTCACAATCAATGACATCGCAGCAGTGTGAGACAGAAAAATTTCACTTGGGTAAAGTCGGTCTCATTTAGCATACTTGATTCTGACCCTTATCCGAGTAAACCGAACTGAGCCAGATATACCCGGGCTACTTCTTAGAATCAATTGACCCGGCACATATGGTAATGAAAATGCTGAATTTCTACCGTATATAACATTTTTTGGCACAGAAAAGGCTAACATTTTTACAAATTATGCTTATTTCATTAGAGTACCTGAATTAAATACATTCTAGCTGTCTCAGAATAAGCCACTATCACAACAACCGTCTCCATGGATACAATCGTGAGCCAGTTGCGCCTACCAAAATTTTCCGGCTCAACCGGCTCGCCCGATGTGGTGTGTGCGCAGATGCGGCTTACAATCAAGCGTCTCGCCGCATTACCCGGGTGTGCCGGGTTGACAGAATCAAGTTTGCTAATTATCTTCAATCAACTGTTTGATCTTTACCTATTTGGTTTCTTTGCCGATTTGATTTCTTTGCCTACATTGATCAATGAATTTTAAAAAAATTACCATGCTTAATACACAACTTTGGCAATTGTTATTTACAGAAAATACTGAAATAATGGCCCTTCAAAAATATTTTTATGGCCCATTAAATATGAAAATAGCCAATTAAATATGAAAATGGCCCATTGAAAAATTGAACCACGGGGCCATTGTCCAATTGACCATTTTGGCCTTCACAATCCCTGCCAAGGTGATGTCGAAGTGGTTCGAAAGTTCCAAGTGCAAATTCTTATATATTTTACCCTCAATATTTCGAATCCTCAGATATCTTGAAGTTTTTAAATCAGTCCCATCGAATTTGAGATAACGAGGTTTGACTATTTATTTGAATTTTGTGAATTTACCTCATTCTGCAATTGTTGAACACATTTCTGGAGCCCCTTCAGTGTGCTATCACTTAATGTCTTGCTCTCTTCAATAGGAAAATAAGCCTTTATCTGTTCCACTATTTTGTTCTGATGAAATTCTTCACCTGTTTAAAAAGGAACATACAAAATCAAATACCACAATTCATGCACATTTTTATCTACTTACCTCATTAACAATATTAACTTGTTCTTATCATCAACTACATGTATCTCTAATATCCAAAATGTAATAATCTCAATGAATACGGACTACGGTATGTAATAACAACATATTAAAATATTTTCATCATAATTAAGAAAACACTTTGTACAGTAATGCATGAATGAATAACAAATTTTTTGTACAATTTTTTACCCACACTCACCGGTTCCTTCAGATCAGCGAACATTTACTATTTACTACTTGATATCCCTCAAACTTACCTCCACACCCCGGGGGCCCACACCACACTTCATAGGGTTTTCCTTTATAGTATTCTGAAGGCTTTAATTCCTTTTTGCAAATTCTTTCTGTGAGACTTTTCCATTCATTTTCTACACTATTTACAAACATGTGAAGGTCATCCACCCATGGATTGTCTATTCCTAAAACGAAACGACAAACAGACACAAATTCAACATTTACTTTTCTCCAATCTTCTGCTTCCAAACCGATATCTAGCACAGAATTAGCTATTTCCTCAGTGCATTTCTCTTCCTCCACTAAATGGCATTCTTTCAAAACTTCAATGTGAGTTTTATCCCTTTGTGCGATGGTCTGGCGAATCTTCTCTTTAGTAAGACCAGAAATTGCTTCCAGGAGTCCTGGCATTGTTGTTCTTATAATCAAGGATAACAGTCTTGACAGCGATAAATATGGAATATCAAATCAACACAGACGGAAAATTTGGCGATCAGAACCTTTGTGCTGGTCCAAAATTCTGTAAAAAATAAACAGGAAGTATATTTGCATATCAGCATTTTGCAAGTCAATATGTCCATAGAACATGAATGCATGCCCCACCTTTGTAATGAAATATGGAAAAAGTGGATTTATCAATACCTTTTCATAGTCCAATTATTCTGCTCCATTCACAATTAATGGAAAGCAAGTTATTCCTTGTGGGGGAAAACAATTAATTCTGAACCTTTTCAGTATGTGAACATATATTTGTTCCGCATAAACTTGTTCCCCCTGAAACAAAATCTATAGAAAATTAAAAGTTTCTTGGGAACAAGAAAATGTATAATATTATTCCGACCTTTATAAGAATGTTGTTCCTGGGTAATGAAACTTCATATTGGTTCCATATATTTGTTCCTAATTAAAGACATGAATGTCATGTGATTTTTTTTTTTCACCTGATGCAGTTTAATACTGCTACCTCACCTGTTTCGACCATTACCATGTACATGTAGTATATAAAAAAAGAATGGAGGCTGAAGGTAATACAATAAACTGTTCACATATTTAAATGATGGATCATATTCTAAACAAGAAGAATATATTATTTTATATTTCATCATTTATAGTGTACCAAATGCTGAACTAAAATGGTCTTGTGTATTGTAACAAATGAGAAAGTTTTACCACGATACTGATAATATTATACAGACAAGAATGTATTATAGATAAAAATGCCTGTTTTATTTATCATCGGAAGTTTTCTTCTAGAATTTGTTTCCAAGAAAGTACGTTTGGATATCATACTTTTTATTCTTAAGAACTTTATCTATAACGAATAAATCTGAAACATCTATCTTATAATCATCATGATAACTGTTAATTTGAATGCATGCATGGTACTTTTAAACAATAACAAATATTCCAGGAATTTTATACTCAATGCAACAAATATTCCCAAAACTATACACTATAACAAATATTCATGGGATATTTTATGCTAGCTATAACAAATATTCCTGGGAATTATTTTTATGCTATAACCAATATTCCTGGAACTTTATACTATAACCAATATTCCTGGAATTTACACTATACAAATATTCCTTGGAACTTTTATACTATAAGCAATTTCCTGGACTTTTACACTATAACAAATATTCCTGGAACTTTTACACCATAACCAATATTCCTGGAACTTTTACACACTAACAAATATTCCTGGAACTTTTACACCATAACCAATATTCCTGGAACTTTACACTATAAGTAATATTTCCTGGAAACTTTTATACATAACAATATTATTTGGAACTTCGCTATAACCAATATTCCTGGAACTTTTATACCATAACAAATAATCCTTGAACTTTTATACCATTAACAAATATTCCTGGAACTTTTATAATAAAATAAGTTATATATATTACACAAATATCAATGAATGTCTATGAATCATAAAGATTTATCACTGGTTGATATAGTTTAATAGTTAGTTCGTGTTGATTTCATATATTTGTGACCACTATATTTGATGCTGTATTTGGTACTGCTGTTTTAATACTGATTAATGATGATTTGGAACTTGTCTTATGTAATATTTTTTCCTTTGAGAATTTGGCATATCACAAATGTTCCATTTGGAACTTTACTTATGTAATATTTTTCCTTTGAGAACTTTTGGCATATCACAAATGTTCCATTAGGAACTTTCCTGTATGTTATATTTTATCCATTGTGAAGGAAATTTCCTTATAGCATTGGATAAAATATTATATAATGAAAGTTCCAAAGGAACTTTTGTTATTATGCCAAAAGTTCCTTGGAACAAATATTATGGGGAACTTATATTCTGTCACAAGTAGACATCATGCAGAATGGGTAATATGCCCATATTCACACCTGTGACTTAGGTAAGCTAGATTTACAGAGTAAGCCTAGCTCGGATAAATCCCATTTGAGCCGAGTTCATATAAGCCTCACCTGTGTTTCACACCGAGAACAAAACTGGTTTTTACCTGAACTCTGTTTCTGTTTTCTTTTTTTTTTCCCCATTTGGTATTACAAATTCTAAGAAAAAAGGCTGAAAATTTCCAGAAACTAGAAAAGTGTACCCTTATAGTCAGAACAAAAATGAAAATGGTTAACAAGACAAATTTGCAATGGGAAAACCTAGCTATTAAGGAAATTAACAGTAAAAATTGTGTAAAATACCAGGACATCCACTCAGGTAAACTTAAATCAAGATTTGGTTCTAGATCATTTCCAAGCATGCCATTACACGGAGAGTATCAGTTTACAACAAAGGCACACGCTAAGCGGAGCATCGATCCCCTCGTGACAGGAAAAATAAGACATATTCAGACATTTAATGAGGAATGGGGCCAATTTCCTTTGTAGAAAATCAAGATATAGTCTCTACACCACTATACATTTATTGCACGGCCGTGAGGGGGATATGGAAGATTCAGCCTAGAAAAATCATATGGTTTTTCAATCCGGGTTTACCTGCAAGAAGAGTTCACATTTTTTATAAACCTGTTCACACCTGCTTCTCAGGAGTAAGCTCATCTCAGAAATTAGGGTCAACTTAAACCTGGTCTAGGGTAGGTTTAAATTAGTATATGGGTAGTTTGGTTTCACTTTCACTTTATTTTCCAAGTTTCGATCTCTATGTAAACAATTCACCTGTTGTATTTGACCACGCCTTCTTTATATTTCGGCCAATAACTAATTATGACAGTTTCTATGTTCAAAATTTACTATAAAAAGGCTGTGCAGCAACATTCGTTGAAGTGAGACAGCTGGCCTGACTAGCTTTTTCTCTCCTTCCATATTGGAATCACGTCTTGTTCGTCTGTTTGTGTCCCGTTTATTTTGTCACGTTTAACTTATTTTTCTAAATTATTCTATTACCCTTGGGTTTGGGGAGTTTCCTTATAGTTATGTAGCTAAATTTCTTAGGGCTTAGGATGTTATTTTTATTCATACTTGTAATAAATCCGTAAAGTGTTGTTAATCTTATTTTCATTTCTATTGAGTTATATCTCTATTTGAGTTTCAAACCATAGTGTAGCAAGGTCGTTTCGGAGTTGCCATAAAAAAAAAATAAAACAACAACACCGCGAAGTACACTATACGAGAACGACATCACGAACTGCTACATTTATCCTAACTATGGAAAGCCACATAGATGGGTTAAAAGGCTGGATCTTATTGACAACTGTTTTGAAGAGACACAACTATCCATGATAGATTAAACCCATTTTTATGACTTAGGAGTTTTCATGTGAGATTCCGTTTCTGTAAACGTGATACTCTCCGTATAGTGGACGTGCTTGGAAATGATCTAGAACAATTAAATCTCATTTAAGCTTTTAACTGAATGGATATCCTCGTATTTACACCAGTTATTCTATTAATTGTTAAATTCCTTAGCTAGGTTTTATCATTCATGTAATCATTTTAATCAGTAGAGATTTGTTTTCAATGATTTATGATAAATGTGATTATTTGAGGGTTTTAAACTTAAAATAATTTAAAATAAAGTATTGATAATCTAATTAAATACTTGTAAAGGCAAGACTAATTCAATACTTTGAAATAAATACATATACATATACTAACCGACACTGCATGTTCTATTATCTATGTATAACAGAGTTATCTTTCTTTAGGGTGAGAGTTGTCTTTCTTGTTTTATTCATTAAGACCAGTAGATGGAGAACTAGTTTAGTGGTCAGTATATTCTATTGGTCAGTATACGGTATCTTGGATTTTATTGGAAGGTCTATAGGTCAAAGTGTAACGAATTATAGCTTTAGTGAATTCAAATCACTTCTTAGTCAGCAGCAGTCATAGCTTGCAGATATTTTTCTCCATTGCTTAAGTACAGATTGACAGTTGACAGTAATATATTGAAGACCTTAAAAGTAAGTTCTTTCTATTAATATTCTATCAACAGTCAACTATATCTAGAGTAATGAATGGAAGTATGAGAATGAATGAGTTTTAGTATACATATCTGTGAGATAGAGAGAGAAGAGAGAAATATGCATTGGTTTATTCGTTTTAAGTAAAGTAGTACACTGAATAAGCGCAGATATGATATTATCAGCTTGATTAATATTAGACATTTGATTATTATATATTTATGTCTAGTTAGTTTGAACATGTGTATTATTATACACAGGTTTGGTGTGCGATGTTATGCACTTTGGACTTGTAGTCCATATGAATCAATTAGCCTGAATCCCAGTTTGAGTAACTATACTATATATCTCTACTTATGTAAATATATCATATTTTTCAGATTAACAGTTAATATTATGTACTTCCATGATGTCATCTTATCTGAGTAAAATAGGGTAATTTCTATTCAGTACAATATTCAGTGTAATGCAGTATATTTATTCTCTCTGATAAATTGTAAGATATATAGAATTTTATCATGATGATCATGATGTGATATTATGTGTATATGTTGATTTGTAACTTATATATTGTTATATTGTTTTGTTAGGGTTTTATTTATTTATTATTCATATATTATTGATTGATTCATCATGAATAATGAACTAATACATTTAATTTTACTTGTTAGCACGCAATTTGATTTGGCTGGAAATTACGCATTGTTAGCATCACAAACATCAATATTTTTGGATAATCTACACTTTGACTCTTTGTGACGGTCCTAGAATGACGTCACAATGCCATTTGACGTTATTTTTCCACTTTTGTTGCTACGGTAAAATTCGTCCTACTCCAGTTCAAAATCCCTTAATTATCTTTCTTTTGGCTGCCGCTATTCATCACACAAAGTAATACAATTTTTGAAATTAAATTATAAGGAATGAAGCTAATTTGACCTATGTTTATACGATATAATCTAACTTGCGTACAGTTTAACGCTAAATGATAATCCGTTTCCGCGAGATTATAAAGGCCGAACCGTTACCAAGTTAGATTATATGTTAGACATAGCGTTCAAAATTAGCTTACATTCCTTACACGATAACCTACAACTGTGTTGCGTTGATCATTACCACCACGGTTGCACTTAATTGTTTTCTCCGACTAAATCAATAAGGACGAGTACATACTTAGTGGTACAGTGCTTCAGGGGAAAACATGTGTGCGCCTGCCTACCTTCCAATTTTCTAAGAAAAATCACTTCATTGGTTAAGTAGATACATGGCAAAAAAAGAATATAATTATAAATTTTGTTCACGAATTTCAGTTCTGGGTTACAAGTTTATACCAGAACGACAATGCATATTTCTTAATATGATTGAATTAGATGGAAAAATGAGATATTGTTTATGAGATGCCACAGTTTGTGAGAGTTCTATACTGAAATAAAGACTATTTAAATTTTCAAGGTTCTTCAGGCCCTCTCAAGTAATTATTACTTTTGTTGACAAATTTGTTTATATTCAAAAAATTCAAAGTTTGGCGTTCCAACACAGGAAGTGGACATGCAGCAGAATGGAAACTGCGTTACATGATACAGATCTACATACTGATGCTCTGTGCCAAATATCAGAAAGCTGGCCTGTGTGGTTCCTGAGAAAAATGTGACACAAATTGGTCGGAGGTGAGAAGATTCGGGATTGAGTGTAAAACGAAGTTGACATGGGACAGATTAGAAAAAGCCAAAGGTCAAATATCAGGAAGCTGGCCTGTGTGGTTCCTGAGAAAAATGTGACACAAATTTGTCCATGTTAAAAATATTCTAAGTTGCGTCAAACAGGAAGTTAACATGCGGCAGATTGGAAACTGCCAAATGTCAAATATCAGGAAGCTGGCCTGTGTGGTTCCTGAGAAAAATGTGACAGAAAATTTTGTGACGTCCACAACTAAAGTGATCCCTGTATGTCGCCTCTGCTAACGCAGGCAGGCGACACAAAAACAGATCGTAAGAATGCTCTGTGAATTTATTATGGTTGACAGGTTTCGACCTTGGACGGTCATCATCAGAACAAATTATAGGGATAATTTCACTACTGAAGTAAGAATTTTGGACGAGTCTTTCAAATACAAAGTGAACATACAGCAGTTTCGAAACTACATTACACGATACAGTTCTCCATACTGATGCTCTATGCCAAATATCAGGAAGCTGGCCTGTGTGGTTCCTGCAAAAAATGTGACAGAAATTTCTCCATGTTAAAAATATTCTAAGTTGTGTCAAACAGGAAGTTGACATGCAGCACATTGGAAACTGCGTTGAACAATACAGATCTCCATACTGATGCTCTATGCCAAATATCAGCTGGACTGTGTGGTTCCCGTGAAAAATGTGACAGAAATTTGTCTATCTTAAAAATATTTTATAAGTTGCATCAAACAGGAAGTGGACATGCGGCAGATTGGAAACTGCGTTACACGATACAATTGTCCAAACTGATGCTCTGTGCCAAATATCAGGAAGCTGGCCTGTGTGGTCCCTAAGGAAAATGTGACAGAAAATTTTGTGATGCCGACACAAGACGACTCAAAGTGATCCCAGGCAGGCTACACAATAACTACCACTTGTTTGTATTGATCAATGTAAGAGTTTTCTCAAAAAGTGTTGTCAATAGTTGCTTTGAAACTGAGCTAAGTGAAGTCATGGTTAAAGCATATTCTCGAGCTAAGGGTGACAATCCACGACATTCCCTTGGCTCGCATAGATATGGTTAAAGAAATGTCAAGGTAATAAAATATTAACACAGTTGAAAAGATGTCACCAATATATATATGCATACACGGTTAGGTTTGATAAAGATATCTTGAGTGGTTTCTTTGAAACTAAATGCTAAGTCTGATGGAAGGACCTGTAGAAGGATGGAAGATGGACACGACAAAACACTTTAATGTTCCAGCTATATTCATAGCGGGGTAAAATAAAACCAGATGTGTTGGCATGACACAAATGTCCCTGCCAAATCTAGTTTATTCAAATGAAGGGCATTGCCCTTCTCAAAGGGGAGATAATGACAAAGAGTTAAAATGCACTGAATTTTTTTTAAAATCCAGATCCAAGACTTTAATACCCTGGTGTAGGTCAGAAATCTCTCATTGCTCTTGTGCTAGAAATGCCTCATACCAAAAATGGTAACAATTGGCCTTGTCATTTTCAAGAAGTTTAATAACGGACACTGCACGATGACAGACGAAGACCGATTGCAATGGTAACTCAGGTGACCTAAAAAGGGGGAAAATCGAAAATATATCCGCCAAAAATAAGTATTGCGACTAATACTTAATATGAATTGATTTATTAAAGAAAATATGTTGTACCTATGATTAATATTGTAAATACAAATACATATAAACTTACATATAAAGTGATGATTTTTCACATTCAATGTGTTTGATATACATGTACTGTATACTTGTACATACATACTACTGAAAAATTCTTTGAAAATCATAAACTAAAAATTGTATGACATCATTCAAATAGGGATTATTTGAAAGTTCCCAACACAACAACCATAGCTTTGCAAAACACTTGTTGTAAGATGGTAACTGAGAATAAGTAATGCAGGTTGTATGGTGTTTGATCTCCCATTCATTCATGGACTTGATTTTGAAAAAGTATGGTATAGATTAATAGCAGAAATATCTACCTATGAAATATCATTTTCTTTGACATAATAAAATTAAATGAGCAAGAAAAGTCAAAACAATCAAAATTTACATCAACATGTCATATTTCTTTTGGACACTTACAGATTTTAGGATATACATGCAATAGATTTGTACAGGATATTTAAATAATAACTTTATACATTGTCATCACAATTATATACAGACCCAATATTTGCTCACATACAATTTTGCTTACAGTCTTGTTCACTTCTAATAACTACATACCAAGTCTTAGCTGTGCATGAAAGACAATGCATTTTACTACAGTTCGACGTCCAATTAATCACTAGGCAACTTCTCGCTCTTAAGAATAACGAGGAACATACAACGGTCTGGTTAACTGGTCTGTTACCATTGGTAACCTGGGAGTGATGCTCCATGTTCCATCCCGTAGATCCCAATTCATTTTGTTATTTATGAATTTTTGTAATTTTAAATTAGTTTCCAAAATAACTTCATTGAATTCAATGCGTTCGTTTGTGCCCTCATTATCCATACAATCTCCTTTATCTTTCATAGTCTCGCAAAACATTTTGATGAAGGTGCAAGACCTTAGACCAGGTATACCTTTGAACTTCTGGGGGTCGTTTTTAATCAGACCTGGATGCCAGTCATATTCTCCTGCAAAAGAGACAAAAATTCTGCAATTAAATAGTGATTACACTCATTACACTGCATGGTAATAGTGATACACTCATTACACGCATGGTAAATAGTGATACACTCATTACACTGCATGGAAATAGTGATACACTCATTACACTGCATGGTAAATAGTGATACATTCATTATACTGCAGGTTAAATTTGTGATACATTCATTACACTGCATGGTAAATAGTGATACACTCATTACACTGCATGGTACATTGTGATACACTCAGTAACTATGACATGATTACAATACCAGTTATAGATACACTTATTACAACTGCATGGTAATAGTCAATACACCTCATTATAACTCAATGGTAAATAGGATACACTCATTACACTGCAGGTTAATATGATACACTCATTACACTGCATGGTAAATAGTGATACACTCATTACACTGCATGGTAAATTGTGATACCACTCATTAACACGCACGGGAGTTTGAACTGTGACAATTACCAGCAGGCATACGTCGTGAAGCCCCATTAGTGCCGTCAGGAAAAACTTTCAAAACTGAAATATCAAATCTCAATTCCCATTTCCATTGGAATCCAAAAAATTATTAAAATAGCCCAACTATATCATCAATATTTAACTATGTGTTTTTTGTTCAACAGCTAGCTCTTGTTAAATTAAATGCTTAGATCTGCTTCGCGTATCACTGACCTTTAATTACAGTTGGTAACGGATTCAAAACAGCTAATTTAATTAGATTGGTTCACTAGCTACAACACATTGAGATGAGAAGAGGCTCCAGTCATATTACACATGATATAACTAAGCTGTCATGAGACCAAAACAAGAAATTCCCCTGTAGCTCAATAGTTGCTAATATTGATAAAGTGGGAACTAATGTATGTATGCTTGCGAAACTAACTGAGTACCACCCTTGGTATATTTCCAACTAATGCCACTAAGTGAAAGCTGATGGCTTGAGCCAAACAGGATTATAGCGATTGTGAAAATATTGCTATGAGATATCTAATTACATCTCTAAATCATTTTACGGGGCATATTTTAACATGTAGAAGTGGTATTTACACTAGGGGTTAAGTAGACATTTTTTCATGTCCCAACATTATGCCAGGGGAGGGGGGGGGGGGGTTGGAGGGATCACCGCCGGTATCATAATAGTATAGATCCATTATTGATATCGATACATAGGAGGGCGAAGTTTACATCACTGCTCGAATCAGATGACCAAGTTGTTGATATATGTGTGAATTGGTCCACCACTACAGTAAATATTAACCACTTTTAAACATCTGAGAACGCAGAATTTACCATACATGCAATTAAATAACACATCTCTGCAATGACTCCAATTACTTCTGGAAGAGTAATTTGAAGAAAGCAATAAGACGTTAATTCATTGACTTGCTTTCAAATCTAACGCAGAATACCAAAATTGCATATGATACTAATACAAATACGGATATCTATCATACTGTCAGATTAATGCCATGCGGAACTAATTAATTTAGAATTGAATTAATACATATTAGAAGAGTCTAGATCTTTGATGAAGTTGTGTTAAAAGATGGAAATTTTTCAATTCTGCACATGCGCATCAAGATGAATTGATGATACATGTATCTTCCAATATTTAAAGATATCGTAATTATTTGAGTTTATGTTTAAGTTCTGGTGACTCGCGAGTTATTGATAACTGAAAGCTGTGAGCTAGTAATTCAGCAACCTGTATACAAGATCTTCCCAATCTATGTATTGTAGGAGAGCTTGTCAAAAGTACAAGCAGTTTTTCAATAACAAAATTAGGAAAAATAACTCAATCTACGAATTATTATCCACATGATCACACATCATATGATAAAATAAAAAACCTGGCGTCTCAGGATAGGTAGTTACCTGAAATAATTCCAGATCTCAATAGATTAACAGATGTCGTCCTCTTCGTGGCTCCCTCGACTGTAATTAATCGAGAATGTTTCTCTACACTACTCTCGCTCATCAATATATAAATGCTTATCACTACGCTGTTCTTAGATCAATATTGTGCGACGAGGTTCACAACAGATAAATTTCTATACATATCAAAGGTAAAATAATAAGTAAACAAGCATTTCTGTAGAATCTTGCATACAGATACGAGATAGTAGTCACTCATACCACCGATGGAATAAATAAAGAATCTCTTGGACCGTAAGCCAACACTAAGTAATCTAATGGATCTGTCATTAAATGGCATATATCAATCCATCATTTATGAGAGTAAAGTAGACACAGGATTAAGGACACCAGGACTATCAACTCAGTGAAAAATAGTGACATCGATCGTAAAGCGCGGAATACTCGATGACTGACCTGTCTAACTTGGAATGGAAAAGCTAATTGTATCAAATATCAAATGAATATCTAGCATAGCTAAGTGAAAGAAAAAAAGTGCGGTTACAACACCTGATACAATTTATGAGAATTTTCTAAAGATCACAAGGGCCATATATACAGTGAAATATGGCGGTCGATCATAAACCCAAACTCCGTAACCTAAGATCTGGAACTTAGGTTATTGCGCAAAGCAATGTACACAATATCGGAGCAGTAGAATATTCTAGCTAAGCATAGAGAATAAAAAAGTGCGCTGTAAACATGATAATCTTTTTTAGTAATAAATTGAATTCTAAAGATCAAATGTGGCATATATCTCAGTGAATAATGATCGATCGACCCATACCGAATAACTTCGAACTTGATAACTAGTTTATATCTTGAGTATATGGCAAAAGTTCACAAAATAGAAGATATCTAAATATCGAATACAAGTGCACACTATCAATACTTCTAGCAAGTGGCATCCCGTCGAAGCCCACTGGGAAAGATTTCACAAGTGCGCGGTCACGTATAATCTAAACTTGCGGTGATACGATTAATGAAGATAATAACTGGATGGTAACTAAGCCCGAAAAGGGCTCGGGATTCCAGACGACATGTGCTCCAATATATGGTGGCGATCTGCACTCCGTACTCTAAACTCGAACGTTGCTATCTGTAATTCTTCGTGATATAGCGCATTAGCACATTTGCCCTACTCTAACACATAATATCAAGTATAGAAATCTGCTACGATCAACAAGTCATGGGCGACCTGACAGAGACCTAGAGCACAGTGAGATAAATAATATATGTAGAGAGTGGATGTAACATGATCTATACGCTTTAGGACTGAAAGGACAGACAAGACAGACTGTGTGCAATATTCCTAATTAATTGTATTCTACCCTTCGACTTCGATCGGTATAGGAGGAGATCATATTACTAGCACCAACAGATAGTATTACTTAGTGCAAAACAATGTGCTAGAATGTTCTCATCATGAATAGAACACCATGATGAGAGTAGGAGTATTGTTACATTAGAATATACACGATTGAAATTCACCGAAATGCCCTATCGCTTAGCCATTCTAACAATGTTATTGACCAAAATGGTGTGTAAGTGATTTAGCCCAAAGTAAGGCATGCAACTAAAGTCCTGATAGGTCAACGACTATGTAATACAATAAATTTGCTTATCGAACAGTGAAAAAAGCGGTTTAGTCATAAGAATATGCACATGATGGAACATAAGTAACACGCACCTAAGGTGTGCATAGTAAGGTTTATCCACAAGTTAATGGCAATAGTGTTAGCAACGGATCAATATAACAGTAGGTGAAACTTCAAGGTCAGTCAAAACTATACGTTGCTGTAATTAAAATTGGTGGCTCTGTACGAGTG
>CAJDSM010003510.1:0-11345 GCA_903981925.1 Ostrea lurida
GCAAATTTCACAAAATGCAATTCAGAGTAATAATTGTACACTATTAAATTGACTTGGTTTTCCCATCACAGTTTTGGATGACGAGGACACAACGATCACAGCAGGCTCTATTGTGACGGTCAATGTAACCTTGACACGACAGATGATGGAGGTGCTGTTCGACAAGGAAGATCTCTCTCACGCGGACGAGGACCGCGACAGTCTGGCCATTACCAGTGAAGAACCGGAAGCCAATAAAGAGCAGGTGAGACCCGAAGGGATCTAATACTCTGATGAAATCCATTGTCTTATCCATTTAAGGTGGAATGCTACACCAGAGAAATTTGATGTGAATGAAAAGTAGAGGATATGATATTAAACAATATTTTGAAAATAAAAAAAATTGAACTCACTCTATCGTCAAAATATGCAGTTTTAGTAGAAAACATTTAAAACCCTTGCTGGAATGGAGCATGCTAACCGACTGAGCTACTCAGCTAGACATTTAAATATGAAGTGAATTGACAATATCAAACCCTGTATTCATTGATTTTTCCATCCAATTTCAAAATGGGAAGTCAAGCCATTATGACCGACTGTAGCAGGATCTACCGTAACATTTTTTCTTGAAAGAAAAAAAAAACCCCAATATATGTAGCATTGAAACTTTATGGAAAAAACTGAGATAACAAGAGATATTTGTTTATAAAAATTCTTATTGGAGTTATCAGCCCTTGAAGAGAAAAATTTTCGTACTAAATATGGTGATCATGACCTTTGCTTTTCTTGGGATATTTTGATAGATCACAGTAATATATGTAGGGCTGTGTATTGGGTGAAACTTTCATATCACAATATATTGCGATATTTTCAAATGTACTGCAATATGTATTGCAATATTTTATAATAAGAATATCAATGACCTTTTCTCTTATTTCATTGACTCTAAGATAGATTTCTATGTAGAATAAATGAAGAATAAGAAACAAGCGTTCTTGGATTTAGGTAGACACAATATAGGCTTGGTTGATTAACTCCCTTGCTCTACTGAAAAAAGAAAAACTATGTCTTGGTGTTTAGAACAATCACAGAAATGTTTCAGCCATGCCCGAGCATCTTTATGATGCGAGGAATCTTGAGTCCAAACGTAATTTCCGAGCCCGAGCATCTTTGCCGTACCGGTATTGAATAAACGTATCACAATACGATATTTTTTATTCACGAATAGCAATATATCGGAAATACCGGTATTATCGCACAGCCCTAAATATATGTAAACCTTTTTATCATGAGCTGTCTCTAAAACTACATTTTGATTAACCTCGTATTACAGAAAATGTTTTTCTCATAAGGACTAATGTTAATCTCTATGATTGGTGTTTCTATTCTGTTTCATTCATTTTAGAATTATTTTGCTGTATCACTTTGTACCTGTATTTGGTAGATATCTATCCATTTTATTATAAGGTTTGCTTTTAATAACATTTCTTGAAAAATTGTCAAAAAACTTGTTATTTTTGTGTTTTCCTTGAAAATTGTCAAAAAATGACAACAAACGGTCACTGTGGCTCAGTGGTAGTGCTCTTGTTCGTTGATCAGGAAGTTGTGAGTTTGAGCCCCGTGCTCAGACTGCCTAAGACCGTTAACAATAGGTAGTAATGCTCATTCGCGCAGAAGCTCGGCAATTTCAGAAGTGAAGAATCAAACTGTGTGCTTTTCGAATATGACGTCTTAAACCGGAGGTTCCGTGTTCACAGCATGTGTGGTACGCTAAGAAACCCGCACTGCTAAAAGCCTGAGTGCTAAAATTTGCAGCCCTTCACTTGCAATGGTGACATCTCAATATGAAATATTCTCAACGAGGTGAAAAACAAACAAATAATCAATCAAAAATGACAACATTTCTTGACCACAAACATTGATAAAAACTAATGATGTTTAACAACATTAGATAGACAGAAAGACATATAAATCTTAAGGGCATATGCAGCTCAAACTTTCTAAAACCAAACAGGTGTTTAAAAATAGTTATTTCTGGTTATTTCAAAGAAATTGATATGTTTGTGAGTTGAATTCAACAATATTCTATTCAAAAGAATTGAATTGGGCAAAAAGAAATGCCTTCAAAAACGCTCATCTAATGAGAGACATGCAAAAGAAATCAATCAGATTGTGAATATTGTTTGTATGTTCCACAGAATGTGGTCTACTACTACTTGAATTGATTGTAGCAGGAGAATGAGGCGGAAGACAATACCGAAGCAAACCAGAAAAATCCGGTCTGGCAGAAACAGAAGAAACAGGCCAAGAAAAAGGGAGGGAACCAAAAGAACAAAAAGGTCAAACAGGTGTACAACTGGAAGGTTGCCGCGGCAACACAGGCGGCGTCCAGCGAGAAGAAGGAGGCGAAAGCGGAGGCAGAGAAACAGGTAGGGCAGCTAGGATTGGGAGGATGCTGTACTAAGTAGTGAGTGGTACCCTTATAGGAATGCAGTCTACAAATCATGGAGGGAAAATATTTTGAAAACAATAAAGCACAATTCGGATATTTCCAAATTTTTTCTCTTCAATTTTTCCTTCCATAGTTGGCTGCCAATTGATTGATATCCAAGTCATCATGAGATAAGTTCCAATAGAAACATTATATTAGGAGGGGGGGTGTCCAGGATTTCTGCATTATCCTTGACGTTTTCAAATGACAACAAAATACACAATTTATACACTTTTTCAATATACAGAAACCATATTTATGAAATTACATTCCAGCAAAACTATACAATCTCAACCATTATTGGTTCCCACACATCTAATGATTCCACAGTGATCGGTTGTAGCTGTCTTGTTTTTATGAAACAATTTTCTAAATTGAAAATTAGGATGAATACATTCCTGTTCATACTAGTTGTAATAATTCAATATACAGCCTAGAGAATTTTATGGCTATCAGAATTTAAAGACATGTGATACTAATTTTGGTGCATTGTATGTGCCACATTTCGATAAATAATTTCTCATCAGCGATGTTTGAAACCTAAAAATTTGGAAAACCAAGGGCAATAAAATAATATTATAGTAAAGGCCTAAAAAGCCATCATGGAATTTTAAGTGATTGTCAGCAGCAATTCTAAAGAATTCTGTGTAAGATGGCATTATGATGCTGCCAAAACGGAGATATATTGGTGATAAATTATATTCTCAACAAATAGAACAAGTGTTAGGTGTGTTAACTGATCATCTATAGATCTATTTGATGTCAATGATCCTAATGTATTTTCATAAATTATCAGCAACACATATACTTACTAATTACATTACAAAGCTTAAAGAAAAACTCTTAGGCATGCATAATGAATGCCCTCTATAGCATGTAAAGCTGTTTCATTGCTTTTCGGTTGTTGTTTAGGGTAACGACTTGGCAGTCAGAGATGAAGAAGAGCGAGAGGAAAACGAAAATGACTCAGAGCGTGCGGAGACTGACGAGGAAACAAATGCGTCGGATGTTGAAGACCGACCGACGGAGAAACAAGAATCCGCAGCGACTCACGAAGAGGACGAGGAACAATGGAAGAAATACCAAGAGGAGGCCAAGAAAGAACAGCAACTGGACACAAAGGTCAAGGAGAGTCATCCCGTCCACTGTCCGTACTACGGAGAGGTAAGCCATTAACGGGGGGGGCACTGTCCATACTACCGAGAGGTAAGGGGTCAACTGGCAGTCACAATCCGTACTACTGAGATGTATGGGTGGGGGGATGCACTGTTCACACAATGCAGATGTACTCTACAGAAACCTCTCGCATGTCTCAGCACAGGAAATGTTAATTCTCTTTTATACTCCATCCGTCCCCACTGGGTTGTACAACACCGACTCTCACAAACTGCCCTGTAGATGGGTTAGCTGTCAGGTTTTTTTTTTAACTTGAATTATGTAGGCAGTGTACATGTACAATGCATTTCAGTGTTTGTGTTGTCGTAAAATGAAGCTAATTTGAAACAGCTTAGAAATGAAAAATACAAATGTGTTTATGGATCACACTAGGGATTTGGAAACAAACAATTGTACTTTATATGAGCATCATTGTAAGTTTAGAAAATACAGATCTCATAGTTTTTCAGTGTAGATTTATTGCTGATCGCTAGTTTTAACAAAAATCAAGGGAACGAACTGATTGTTAAATGCTTATTTTGCAGGAGAAACAGGAGGGATGGTGGCTGTATGTTTGTGATAAGAGATCGCACATGTTGATCACAGCCCCGGTACAGATCCTGACCCTCAAAGATACAGAGGAAGTTAGTACAATGTCATACAATCCCTTACAGGCCCTAACACTCAACAAAAGTACATACAATTCTGTACAGGGCCAAACACTCAACAAGAGTACATACAGTCACTTACAGGCCCTAACACTCAACAAAAGTACATACAATTCCTTACAGGCCCAAACACTCAACAAAAGTACATACAAATCCTTACAGGGCCAAACACTCAACAAAAGTACTGTAATTACTTAAGAATGCTGAGCATGTAAGCTTCTACAAGGTGTAGTGCTAGTGAGCAATTTTACTAGAAGTTCTGATTGTGCAACCTACCATAAACTTGGTAACAAGGAGAACCGGAACGTATATGAACACAGGGTTTTCTCTGAGTCGCCTCTTTGTAAAGCTGGGTTCTGATCTGTACCAGTTAGGAGGTTAATGGCAATGGCTGCATGACTGAATTGACGTTAATCGCGGGATAAACTGGTTCCTTTTTATCAGATGGCAGGTGTCCTATAGTAATCACTCTGTCCGTCCGTCTGTCTGCACTTTCTATGGCAAGCAATAATTTGGTTTTATTGGGGAGATTCTCTTGGAGTTTACACATGATCCTCGGAGTAGGCAGGGGAAGCCCCTTTTGATTTTTATGATTGATTGGTTTTGTTGTTTAATAGAGTTATGGGACTTGGATTTTTTTTTGATTGAAAAAGACATAGTGTAATAGCACTTTTTATGCCACACAATAACTTGAGATACTTTAGAAGATATTCTTAGAATTGAAAGATTGTGCTTGAATTAGGAAACTCCTTTTTGATCTACAGATGTATTAATATCATTACAGAGTTTGGGGACTTTTATATCTACTTTTCTACGGCATAGAGTAACTCGAGATTATGCAAGATTTTTGTAAATTTTGTATGCAAGGCACTTATTAAACAGAGGAAGACCCCTTTCAATTTTCAGATTTTCGTCTCGTAACACTTCCTATTGCATGGAATTTTTTTAAGGAAGAATTTGACAAATTTTATATAAAATACCCAGTACTCTTAGATTGATTTAGCTTTGTTTCACAGTTACAGAACTTAAATTTTTTTTAAATATTAGATAAGATGATGACAGTTTTTATGACAAGTCTGCCTCTAAATAATACATTCATTCTGACTTTGTCATGTTTATCCTTTGATTGACAGATGACCTTGAAGTTCTCAGCCCCTCTGAAGCCTGGGTTATACACCTACACTGTGATGCTGAGATCAGACTGTTATGTCGATTTTGACCAGTCCAAGAACATGAGGGTATGACTTCAGATCTCTTATCCATCTAAGCGAAATGTTTATTGTGTGAAAACTATTGCTACCCATATTGAATATTTGTGTGTATTGGTTCCAACCCATATGAATATTTATTGTGTTTTGGTTCCTACCCATATGAATATTTATGTGTTTGTTCCTACCCATATGAATATTTATGTGTTTTGGTTCCTACCCATATGAATATTTATGTTTGGTTCCAACCCATATGAATATTTATGTGTTTTGGTTCCTACCCATATGAATATTTATGTGTTTGGTTCCTACCCATATGAATATTTTATGCTTTGGTTCCTACCCATATGAATATTTATGTGTTTTGGTTCTACCTATTTGAATATTTATGTTGTTGGCTCCCAACATCAACCTTGTGTTGAGTGATTTTACATATATTTTAATTATGTGCCTCATCAATTTTTCTAATCAGTTACAAATTTACAATCAGTATTGTCTTGTTTTGACATTGATGATTGGGTATGTCAAATTGTAGAAATTCTCCTCTACAACTTTCAATTACTGAAAATACATTTTATGACATTTTTGGTGTACAATAAAGATCTACTTTATTTGTCACTTCAGCTATTCTGTTTTATTACAGCTGCTATATTATATTATAGATCTATTTCTTGTTTTATACATGCCGTTTTTTATCTGTTTTATCAGCGCCGTATAAATAAAGATCTATATCTGTTTTATACAGCTGTAGTGGATAAAATTCTTTCTGTTTTATACAGCTGTATATATTTTTGCTTTTATATGATCTATTCTGTTTTTATAGCAACCCTATATATGATCTATTTTGTTTTTATACAGCTGTATATTATAGAATCTATTTCAGTTTATACAGCCGTGATATATTAGATCTATGTCTATTCTTATACAGCCGTATATATAAAGCATCTATTTCTGTTTATTACAGCCTGTATATATAGATCTATTTCTGTTTTATACAGCCCTTATATATAGATGCTATTTTGTTTTTTATACAGCTGTTATATATAGATCTTATTTCGTTTTATTACAGCCGTTATATATTAGATCTATTCTATTTTTTATAAGCCGTATATAAAGATCTATTTCTGTTTTATACAGCTGTATATATAGATCTATTTCTGTTTTATATATACAGCTTGTTATATAAAGAATCGTATTCTGTTTTATCACAGCCGCTATCTGTTTTATACAGCCGGTATATAAAGATCTATATCTGTTTTATACAGCGTATATATAGTCTATTTTGCTTTATTATACAGCCAGCATAATATAGATCTATTACTGATTTTTATACAGCTATTATATAGATCTATTTCTGGTTTTTACAGCCATATATATAGATCTATTTCTTTTTATTACAGCCATATATATAGAATCTATTTCTGTTGTTATACAGCCTGTATATAAAGATTCTCATTCGTTTTAGGACAGCGTAATATAAGATCTATTTGTTTTATACAGCGATATATAGATCTATTCTGTTTTTATACAGCTGTATTATAAAGATCGTTCTTTTCTGTTTCTTATACAGCCGTATAATAGATCTATTTCTGTTTTATACAAGCTGCTAATAAAGATCTATCTCTGGTTTTATACAGCCGTATATATAGATCTATTTCTTCGTTTTATGACAGCCGATATATATTAGATCGTTATTTTCTGTTTTATAAGCTGTATATAAAGGATCGTTTTTCTGTTTTTATACCAGCCGTATATATAGATCTATTTTCTGTTTGATACAGCCGTATATATAGACTATTTCGTTTTATTTACAGCCGTTTATAAAGATCTATTTCTGTTGTGATACAGCCGCTATTTATAGATCTATTTCTGTTTGATACAGCCGTATATATAGATCTATTTCTGTTTTATACAGCCGTATAATAAAGATCTTTCTGTTTTGATCAGCCGTATATATAGATGCTATTTCTGTTTGATACAGCCGATATATGATTCTATTTCTGTTTTATACAGCCGTATATAAAGATCTATTTCTGTTTGATTTTTACAGCCGTATATATAGGATCTATTTTCTGTTTGATACAGCCGTATATATAGATCTATTCTGTTTTTATACAGCCGGTATTAAAGATCTATTTCTGTTTTATCACAGCTGCTATATTATAGGATCTATTTTCTGTTTTTTATACAGCCGTATTAATATCGATTTCGGTTTTTAAGCGTATATATAGATCGGATTTCTGTTTTCTACAGCCGTATCTGTTTTATACAGCTGTATATATAGATCTATTTCTGTTTTTATACAGCCGTTATATAAAGATATATTTTCTGTTTTATACAAGCCGTATTATATAGATCTATTTCTGTTTTATTACAGCCGTATATATAGATCTATTTCTGTTTTTATACAGCCGTATATAAAGATATATTTTGTTTATACAGCTGTGATATATAGATCTATTTCTGTTTTATATACAGCTGGTATATATAGATGCTATTCTGTTTTTACAGCGTGTATTAAAGATCGTATTTCTGTTTTATACAGCTGCTATATATGATCTCTTTCTGTTTGATTACAGCCGATATATATAGATCTTATTTCTGTTTTATACAGCCGTTATATAAGATCTATTTTGTGTTGATACAGCCGTATATATAGGATCTATTTCTGTGTGATACAGCCGTTATATATGATCTATTTCTGTTTGTTTGATACAGCCGATATATATGATCTATTTCCCTGTTTTATACAGCCGTTCATATAAAGATCTATTTCTGTGTTGATCAGCCGTTATTATATAGATCTATCTGTTTGATTACAGCCGTATATTATAGATCTATTTCTGTTTTATACAGCCGTGTATTAAAGATCTATTTTCTGTTTTATACAGGATATATGATCTATTTTTGTTTTCTACAGGCCGTATCTGTTTTACTACGCTGTATATATAGATCTTATTTCTGTTTTATACAGCCGTATCATAAAGATATATTTCTGTTTTATTACAGCCGTATATATAGATCTTTTTCTGTTTGATACAGCCGTATATTATAGATCTATTTCTGTTTTATACAGCCGTATAATAAAGTATATTTCTTGTTTTATACCAGCCTGTATATATAGACTATTTTGTTTTATGACGCTGTATATAGAGATCTATTCTGTTTTATACAGCCGTGTATAAAGATCGTTTTCTGTTTTATACAAGCTGTATATGATAGATTCTTTCTGTTTTGACACAGCCGTATATATAGATCTATCTTCTGTTATATAGATCTATTTCTGATTTATACAGCCGTTATATATAGATCTATTTAGGTTTTTGATACAGCCGTATATATAGATATATTTCTGTTTTATACAAGCCATATCTGTTTTATTAACCCGAAGGGGGCCTATATAAAGATCTATTTCTGTTATACAGCTGGACGTGAAGGAAGCCGAAGGATGGTTGGAAGATTCATCCCAGTGGAACATCTCAGACGACGCAAGACAAGGATATAGACGAAGACACGGACGCCGACTATTCCACGGACAGAAGGACTCGGACGACGACTGAGGGACGTCACAAATTAAAAAACCGTTGACGACGATCAATTCAAACTTGTGGTGCAAATTTTTTTTAAAATACTGTCAGTGTGTATCAATGGATACATTGTGTTTCAAAGGGAGAGCACCATGGCCATAAATTGTACCAAATTTTCATTGTAGGCTAAAAACTGTTGATAAGGAAGAGGGTTAAGAATGAGGAACTGTTATTTCATTCAGGCGGACATTTGATGGTTTATGAGGATTTGTAAATTTTTGTATCAGTATTGTATCAATGTTATGTTATCTCTGATGTACGTGTTGTTTGACTTTGTGAAATGTCCGGTATTTGAAAGTTCATTGTCAAACCTATTATCTCATTCTGTAGAAAGTTTTTTCTGTCTTTTTTTTTCTTTGGCAGTGAAGTCTTCAGAATTTTTTTTATGTGTAACATGGTGCGTCCCTTTTTAATCCTTAGCTGTCGGCTGAACAACCACAAACCCCCGAGTAATGTACGAAGAATTACAAAAGTGGTGTATATTGAAAGTTCAGTGATAGTTTGAACCAGTTTTCTACTTGATCATGCACGATATGTTTCATACAAAATATTCTTTTCAAAGGAGATGGGTTTTACACACCAAAATACGATGTACACTTATCATACACACAAAATGAATGTTGAAACTTTCTGTAGTCAACGGCTTTTCATTGAAAGATATTATCTGTTTTTTTGTCTCATGCTTTGCTTTGGGTCATTCATGTGCATTGTTATTTTAGTATATTTACTAGTCAAGATACACCTGTTGATTTATTGAGAATATGTATGATAGTATATTTGAAATTGAAAAGTTCCATGTTTAGCCTGTCCTTTTAGTTGAAAAATTGCAATTTTTAATGAGATGTAACATTTTAAATTCGAAAAATAATTAAAACTGTGCTAGATTCAAACTCCGGAACTACGAACTGCGTAAATCACGTTAACCTCCTGAGCTACCCGCCAGCCTTTAGATTTACTAGGAACAGTGCATGATTAGTGATAAAGGAAGGCCGCCATTCTTATGAATTGTGTCCCTCACTCCTTAACTTTGATTTTGTTGGAACTAATTATGATCGAGTATTTAAAATGATTTCTCTCAAATTTTTAGACATAGATCTTATTGGTGTTTATTTCGTATTAATTTTAAATGAACAGCTGACCATTTTGACGTAGGACTGTTTATCAGTGATGGACAGAGGGTCATGCATGTATAATATTTCTTCGACTGAAATTGATTGTCATGTTTCATGATATACGAATGTGCATTTGTGTCAGATTCATTTTTAGTGTTGGGGGAAAAAACTGATCTTCACATTTGGCACATCATGGTTTTGATACCACAGGGCTCATGTGATCTCCATCGTTGTCTAGTTCCTCACGTCATTCAATCTCAAACCTGCACAATAATTGCCCAATGGTAAAAATACACAAAGTTTATTTTGTATCAATGGTCATGTTTGTTTATATCGTCTTTTGTATGGAAAGGTCATGTATGGTAACGTGGCTGCATGTATGTTAGAGCTATTTACAGCTACTTGCTTAGAATAAATGAAAAGTACTTATAAAAAGATAAAATGAAAGTTTCTTGAATGTTTATTGTATTTTCCTTGTAAATATCATAAATTATACAGTTTGATTGTATGGGGTTTATGTACAATCAATTAATTCATATCGTCATAGGCATTAAATTCAAAAACAGTCAAAAATGCCATTCCACTGTACAGAAAACGTCTCATTCATGCATTGAATCAGTGTATTTCTGCAACATTCTGAGATGTTTTTTTGTTTGTTTCCGTGGACTTTGTATGGATTTATGTTAATTCCATTATTTACCTTTGATGTGTAGGTTTCCCATTCCCGGGAAACAACTTCTCGACTTCATCAATCATCTAAGTCGAAAAGGTTGATGTCACTGAACTGTCTGTATCATTAATGACTAAATTGTTATATGTATATTATGTATTACTGCTCTTGTGGAGCAGGAATAAAACTAATTCATAATTCCTATTGTAACTTTTCCGGTTAGCTTCTCTTGTGTCAACACTGTTGACATTTATATAAAAACCAATCAGTAACATCTGTTGTATTGAAGGGGCGTCATATCTTTTTGCGCTTTTATTTAGAGGAAATCCTTTTAATTTGCCTGAATGTTCAACAAAACATGAAGACTGTGGGGTTTTGATCTGTGTGACAGAAGGGTGATATTTCTCTAGGTAGGGTTGAGAGTGTTTTCCTCCCTTTGGCGAGTTATCCTCGAATTCTGAGGAAAATCTCTCTT
>CAJDSM010003512.1:0-13128 GCA_903981925.1 Ostrea lurida
CTAACTGGACCGACAACAACATCATAATATTACTTGATTGAAGGGTCGAAATTAGCTGCTTCCATCCTCCTCAAACTTGCTTTCAACGTGAATGGTCTTATATTTCAAATGAAATATCCCGACCCAGCTCCAAATATAGTTTCTCGTGCTAAACTTGGTCCGATAAGACCGTTTCCTACATCTACCGGAAAGCCAATATTTACACGAACCAACATTCCTAACCACATAAGCCGGTACTAGTGTGGCCTCACTGAGACCGATAAATCTTTTGCATGGTAAATTGAGAAGAAGTGAGCATCGCGATCTAATGAGAACCTGTCACTAATAAAACTACGACACTGGGAAGAAGTTTTCCTGCCCTCTCGTGAAGCATACAACCATATTCTGGAAATTCTTTAACGCCATTTTGCTTTAAATGGCCAAAACGGCAATGCATGAAGTTTACATAATAACGATCAGCAAGGAAAACATCGTGATGGCAAACATGTTGTTCTCTTGGGGGAAACCAGGAGCTAGCTAAGATTTTCAATTTCCATACAGCTCAATTATAGCAAAAAAGATGAGAGAGAGAGAGAGAAGAGAGAGAGAGAGCACAGAGGAGAGAGCAGAAGCAGAGAGTATGAAGAAGAGAGAAGTGAGCAATGTGGGTCAACAGTCCACATTCGGTCCCTTTCCATCTTCTCAATTAAAGTTAGATGAGAAGAGAGAGAGAGACGAGAGGAGAGAGAGGAGAGAGAGAGAGAAGAGAGAGAGAGAGGTTCACATAGTCAATTATCTTAATTGAAAACTGAGAGATACATCGCCCATAACAAGTCGACACGCTATGTCTCACTCCTTCTCCAGATTCTTTGTCTGAGTGCGAGATGTCCCTTTCCATTTTAGATTTTTTATCTTAGCCAATTTGCACGTGATACAGTACGTTTTAAGCTTTGGTTTGATTGAAGAAATATAATAACAGTTTTGAGTACGATTTCGTCACATTTTGAAACAGACTGTCGTCAAAAAGTAAGCGACCCAGAAATCTTCAAAACAACCTGAATAACCTCCAGCTTTCCCGAAGGGACTTCGCTCCCTGGGACCCCCTAACAAGGCTCTGCCCTGGTTCTGCTGGGGACCTTAGCGCCCCGTACCCAGGGAACCCCTCGCCCTGAATATCCACGTCTCCCCACTAAACACAAAATCTGGATCCGACCCTGTTTCATGGGCCTTAAGTCGGCATCAATTACTTAATTGTTGATGAAAGAACCAATACTGTTAAAACAAAGATCAGAAACCCACTTATACTTAACTAGCAGACACTGTAAAACTGAAAAAAACCCACTTATATAGCAAAAACATCGTAAGACTGAAATAACACATTAGCCAAATAACATCGTAAAGGAAATAAATCTTACTGGTAATTACGAGAATGATTATATATATGAACTCCTATATAACACAACACTGTAAAACTGAACACAACTATATAACAAAAACACTGTAAAACTGAAACAACAACTTATGATAACACAACACTGTAAATACTGAAACAACAATTAAATAATAACAACACTGTAAAAGGGAGAAAACTCTACGCACCAGTCCAAACAATGCTAACTCTCGTTTTTTTCACGCATGTGATCCATGGTCACGGATGGCATTTGTGATTTTATTTCAACCCATAAGGTAAATCCCCCAAAAAGAAAAAAAGGATCACTAGTAATCCTGTTAAAACTTTGAATGCTTTCTGACTTCATGTACACCATGCTTTGGAGTAAACCTATATCCTCCTTTATCTCATCTAGCTCACATTGTAACCATAGCGAGAACTTGTTTACTCCCTTAGTGGTCATATTGCGATGTCATTTCATTGACAGTGAGCCAGTTACCGTATGATCATAGACCAGCTGGGGGTACTGGGTTGAATAGGTCCTCAGTACCCTTGTTTGTTCGTACTAAATGGGGCGGTCATTCGGACGAGACCGAGGAAAAACCGAAGGCAATGTCAACAGCAGGTTGTGGCACGATAAAGACCCTCCCTGGCTCAACCAGCCACGAGGATAGCACAGGCTAAATTTGCAGCCCTTTCACCGGTAATGGTGACGTTCTCCATGTGAGTGGAATATTCTCGAGTGGGACGTAAAACAACAAATAATCATATCAATCAATCCTGCTGTATGAAAATTGGGTGGATAAAATTTTCTCGTAATTTAGTGAAATCTTTTCTGATTTTGCAGCCTTTCATCTGCAATGTTGTGTTTCCATATGATAAAATATTCGCGAAGAGGGAACGTAAAAAAAAGCGCAAACCAGTTTGCTGGTATCCCCAGCATTACATTGTATGTACATAACACATTAAATTTTTTGATAAGACTTTCCTCCATTGACCTACATTCCATCAATTCCTTGTGAATCCAAAGAACCTCCACCCTCACATTCTAATTGGCGGGGGGGGGGGGGGGGGGGTAGTGGATTTACAGTATCTGACAAAGAGTTTATACAACAAGACAGCGGCGGATCCAGATTTGTCGAAAGGAGGGCCCGGTCCGTTGAAAAAAGGGCCAAATATGCTTAAGGTCTGTGATGAAGCCAAAGCGGGGCCCAGAGGACGAAGCCCCCCGGAAGCTTCTCAGGTTAGAGATTTTAAAGTTAGCTTAGAAGTTAATATTTTGTCTCCATCTCTCCTATATATATAAAGATATAGAATAGATTTTATTAAACCAATTTAGGGCCCATAAGGGCATACAAGCAAGATTAATATAAAGAAGAAAATCAAAACTGATAAGTAAACAAATTCAAGATAAAGACAAATTAATAGTAATAATAAGGACTATTGAAGCCAGATTATCAGCAGTTGGGGATTATATTGGTAATAATGTTTAAAACATCTAGATTATAGTAATATATATATATAATAAGGTTGGTCACAAAAAGGGGAGGGGGGGGGGCTGAGCCCCCTCTAAATCCGCGCACTGACAAGTCAACAGCTGACCTATTTAATCATGCTTTGTGTATTTTAAGTCAAAGCCTACCCCCGTTTGATTTTTTTAAAAAAAATTCTATGTCCAACAAGCAATTAATAAACACAATTTAACACCTTGTTTGTAAAAACTCGACCAACTGGGGCTTCAAGACAGTCCCTAGACCCCTGGCAACCTACCCCCCCCCCCCCGTTATAAAATTCCTCGATCCGCCACTATGTTCAAACGATATGCAATATTTCCTAATTATTACAGACGTAACTCTGACAAAATATAGTATTTATATAACAAGATGTTCACTCGAGATACCCCCACTCAAAACTTATTAAAGTTGTCAATATAGTTGTACATAATTCCAAATTATCAGCATACAGGAAGTAGATGTCCGATAAAACTATATAATGCTTCATACAAAATACCAATATAGCCTATGACATTTAGTTGCTGAGGTTTATGTTACGACAAAATGTGTGACGGACGCCCGAGACGGACACAAAACTCTTGTTTTTGTATTCTATTTGGGACTTACGAGATTGATCTCTGTTATCTTTGCCTTTACCCAAGTATTGGCTACATTCAATTTTAAGTTAGTGTGCTGGTACTAGTATATTAAAAAACTATTTCTAACAAGACAACTTGCCCTGAAATTAGTGCAATCAGTCAGTATTAATAAAATAACCCCTCATTCATAATTGATCTCTCATGAGGTCTCCCTCCATTGATTTACAACTAGAATCTGTAACCTTTCAACAATTTAGTAAGATTGATTATCAAAATAGGAACGTTATCAAGGACGAGATATTTTAGTTTAAAAGAAACTTAAGCAAAACGAATTCCAAAGGGAAGTATTTTGGCCCAGTATAATGTACAGAACGCATTAATGCGAAGTGTCATTACATGAATTGAAAGCAGCATGGGGTCATTTTTTTTATATTTCACAGGCTGTCCGATGTTGACACATTTAATCCCTTAATTTCTCTCGAGTGCAGCTTGTGCCTATACTGTATGTGGAAGACCGGTGAATGTCGCTCCGTTTTGTTCCGCCTCTGTTTAAATCAAAGCTCTCCAAATCAATAACGATTTCTTTATTAATCTCTGCATGACCCAGAGAATAATACTACAGGACTAAATAATTGAACGAGTTCTACGTCATATGAATGATTATTAAATATTTGTTTCTTAAATTTGACATCGGGTAGTTTTCTCAAATTGAACAGTATTAAGATGCATGTTTTATCAATAGAAACTTAAAATAAATGCTTGCTGACGAAACGCATATTGAATTAATCTCATAATTATTCCGCTGACGTAATTGTGTGGTTGATTTTGGTGCAAAACGAAAACTATCGGGCTAGTCCACGCACCAACTGTTGATTTTGTCATTCTTTCCAACTGGTGATTTTCAGAATTCCTAAAAATTGCTGAGTTTACAAAAAAAAATAATGCATTTCCATCAGCATTATTAAAGCGAGGTTCTCTGTTTTAAATGTCCTTACGACACACTCCCAACTCGGTATTCTTAATGCTCTCTCATAATAGGGGAAAAAATCCCACGAGTCTGATTGATTACAGAAAGATATTTGTAAAAGGTTATATGTCAGTGAAACCAAGGCGGAAAGAATTAGAGTTGGGGGGTTTGAGTGCACGTATCAGTTGTTTTTCCCTGGACGTCCGAAGGACACGGATGAAACTGAGAAGTCTGCAAGCTAGGCATTAATATAATATTTATTTTTTAAGTATCGACATGCTAGCAGAGGCCGGGTTTCCAGCACTAGATTATGATATGCTCGATCTATAGTTTTATACTGCATGTAACCCGCTTAATCTTTTCCAGCCATAACGGATAGCCTATATACGAAGCAGAGAGTCAGTATTGATAACGCTCTTGTAATTGTGTTGATTACTTTTGACTTCAGTGTTTTCTGTTTGATTTATACCTCAATAATTAACACTGAATGTAGAGTTAATCAGATTCATGCCACTATACTCTCTTTGGCATGGATATCAAATTTAGACAGAGTTGAATTGTAATTCATATTTGGTCGATTAATGTACATGTATATGGTCGCTTTAAGTCCCCAGTGGGGCCAGGACGGTCATAGTAGGGGGACCAGGGGGCAAAGCCCCCGGAAGCTGAGAGGATTTTAACATTATCATTTAAAAATGGAAGGGGCACTTGCACCCCCCCCCCTCGGCTTGGTTGCGGCCTTGGTCTTGTTATATTTCATTACGGTCGCTACTAATATTATTCAGGTAACGTATCAGTCATATCCTCCACTTGTCGTATAGTTCCAGTTCATAAGAATGAATCATCTTTGAGTCAATGGGAACATAAATTGTAAATTTCAAGACTCTTGCAGCTTCAGGGACTTTAGGCGAGACAAAAATTGATAAATGTTCAAAAATTTCCGCTAGAACCGCGCAACAGGAAGTTACAGTAAATATATATAGTTGCGTAGGACATGAAATCTTTTACCAAAATTGTAAATTTCACGATCCCCGGGACAGATGACCCCAGGGCCCATACTTGGCTTCTAATAGGCAGTGTGTATGTTTAGTTTGGCCCTACCCTGGGGTCAGAACCACAACCTGGGGGTAGATTTTCTACCCAGAGTCGGAGGCTCTACCCGACGATAATGAAATTTAAATTTTGGTAAAGACCAACCAGCTCTACATGCATTTAGTTTTACGTACTGATGTTCGGTTGTAAATGAAAGAAGAGTTTTGAAACCTTGCCGAGTTTTGGTAATTTTTTACCCGCCCTAAAGCTACAGGAGTGTAGGATCCTGAAATTTACACGTTATACCTCCCTCTTCGGGTGACGTAAAATGTTCTTTTCAAATCTGAAAAACAAAGAGGCCAAATGTCTGCATAATTATAAGGAGGATTGAGCTATCTACCAAATCTTTAATTTATGATCCCTAGGGTAGGACTAAGTTCATTGGCGGATCCAGGATTTGTCGAAAAAGGGGACCCGGTCCTTTTTACAATATTTTTGCTTTTTAAGTTTTTTTCCCCTTTTATAGTGTTGTTGCTATATAAGTGTTGTTTCAGTTTTACAGTGTTCGACAAAATCAGTTCCGCATATGCATGGTATTCGAGATATCAGTGTTCGAGATATCGAAGTTCAACTGTATTTCTAGGGGTTTATCTAACTTAGTACTTCATTACATGATAATAATTTCGGTCACGAAAATCAGGATTCCTGCACCCCTGTAACTTTAGGGCGGTCAAAATCCTGCCCATCTAAATCCGCCTATGAAGTTGGTCATGCATTTTACCAAGCCGTAAACCTTGGGGTTTTTACATGGATCCATTACCGTGAGACTGAGTAGTTTCATGGTATTGTATGAAAGAACGACAATCTAACGTAAGACACAAAAAAAGGTAATGGCAAATTGTCATTTTTATTTTACTTATTTATTTCTTCTGTTCCGTGATGTATGTAGGATCAGATTTTCAGCCTAGTTCTTATAAATGGGAGCTATATGTATCCATATCAATCTCTTTAATAACTTATTTAGCATACTAGTTACTTTTAATGACTCAGAATAAAATGCGCTGAATATACCACCATCTAACTCGACTGCACAATCAACACAACAAACATTTGTCAACATAAACTGTAACAATCCAATGATTTGTATATGAATATGAAATTTTATAATTTCATGATGAAATGAAATCTTCATCAAATTTCAAATTGAAACATTTTTTGTTGATTGATTCAAAGAATTGTCGATTCATCTTGGGATTTGTTTCATCCTGTTGTGTAGTTAGCGCCACCCCATCGTGACGTCATAGTTCTTAGCTAAAACTTAGCACATGTTAGAAAATACATCCTTTGAAGGAATTCTATTAGTGAGAAAATAATGAAAGTAAATTAATCATTTGATTAGATTGCAGTTCATTTTATTTCCAAATTAAAAGTAATAGAATTTGTCAACGAAAATAATGGAAAAGAAAGTTTGATCAGAAAATCCAAGTTGATGATCGTATATTTTTTTTAAGATATCGTGGGGTTGAAGTTTTCTTGCACAATGATGAAATGATGTACCTCAATTCGTCTTCTAATCAGAAGAAATGGACAGTGTATAATATTTACATTTTTTTCCCTGTTTGTTACTTTTGATCGACGTCCTTTACTAATTTTGAAAATGATACTTGTTTCCCTAGGAATAGTTTAAATAATGCGCGATTAATACAAAATGGATAAACGTAGAATCCACGATGACGTAAAGAAAAAAAAAAAAAAGATGCTTATATCTAAAACACCCAAGATATTTCAATGCAGGATAGGTAATGCAGATATAATTTACGCCCCTGGTTATTAATATATATATATGATTTTGCCAATAAACGTAAGTGTTTTTATACTAGTGACCGCTTCCAGAGCGAGAAGCTCAGGCGGTTGACCCCCCCCCCTCCCCCCCCACTGTCGCACGGCCTTAATTCTTTGATTCGCAGACGTGGAATTGGGTATTGATTGTTCCTCCGCCACAAAGTTTGTGTTTACGATTGAGATTATGCAGAGATCTTCGATAATGAGATGGAAATAATCCGGTTTAGAATTTTAGTTTGCATTACTGTAGCCGGTGACGATCGATATCATTGAATTAAAGAATAAGAAACACCACGATCATTTAATCGCGAAATATTTTTTCATTTTTATATTTGTTGACGGTTTAATTTTTTTTTGTTATAATTAAATCATGCACTCTTAGCATTCCACAACACGAACTAAAAATAATATTAAAAAAAAAAGGACCAAGAAATATTGACGTTTAAAGTAATAATGGTTTATGCTATTCCGTGAATATTTTGGTATTTGTTTTACTGATTCTGAAGTAAGTGGTATCCGTCTGAACTGCCGCTGTTATTCTATTTCCAGGATGACATTATACAAGATAAATGATACGGATCTAAAATAATTCACTCAGAATTTATTTAATTATTTATTGCAAACCACAACAGGATAGGACACAGTTTCAGAAACCCAGAAACCAAAATGTCAATGTTTGTGCCAGTGCAAGACAATTCATAACTAAAACATACGGTACCTCATTCTCATTGGTCTTTACTTTGTGAAATATTAAAAAAAGAAAATAATCAAATAACTTATTTGTTAATTTTGGTCTTTTAAACTTTCGTTAGAAAACTATTTTGCGTTTTTAAACGTTTAAAAAAAGTTTTAAGCCAACTATAACAAAGAAGTTATTTGATTATTTTCTTTTTTTAATATTTTACAAAGTAAAGAACACCCGCAAGTAGAGTTTTTCCATTCTTTCAACGTTTTTACAAAAGTCTTGTAAGACGGGAGTTGACAGAGATGTAAGGGAGAGAAAGGACCGACAACTCTGTGCAAGAGAATGACGGTGCCTATCTGCTGTCAACCAATTTTCGATTTCACCGAATGAAGCTGAGCGGTATTTATCATTATTATCATTACAAAATTTGCATACATCATCTTAAATCAACCCTACATTTTACACATTATAGATCAATATTACTGTTCTAGAAAAAGAGATAAGTCGTTCACTTTTTTGTTGGATTCCACGTTACCGTGGTAATGGAGACGGCACTGCAGCGGAGATCTGTATAAACAGACCTTGACATTATCTAAATTAATTCAAAAGGAGTAGGGGTAGGCCACAAGGGATGAACATTGGCCCTGTAAAATGGTCAAAATTATTTTCGGCAAGAATTTCACACGAAGATTCGTTATAGAGCACAGCTTCGAGCCAAGAAGATTTATGTAAAATTTGAACCTCCTAGCATTATATTTAAAACTGACAAAAAATGACAATTGGTCTCTATAGCGAATTTTCGTTTTTATCCAAAAGTGTGTGGTAGGTTAAGCAATTATTGCATTTATGATATTTCATGATGTTATGGCATTAATGTTAGATACACCAATGCAAACTCCAAAAAAAAAAATTACCACCCTGATAAACTATGATCATCCATAGACGATTATTTTACGAGAAATAATTTATGAAAGTTCTACGCATTATATTTATAAACTGACAAAAAATGAAATTGGTCTCTATAGAGAATTTTCGTTTTATCACAAAAGTGTGTGATTTAAGCAATTATTGCATTTTATGATATTTCATGATGTTTGGGGCATTAGATGTTAGATACACCAATGCAAAAACTCCAAAAAAAAATACCACCCTGATAAACTATATCCATAAGACGATTATTTTAGCAGAAAATAAATTATTGAATTTTCACTTTAATTTGACCATTTACAGGGCCAACTTTCACCCTTCGTAGGCCTACTCCTTTCATATTCGAACCATGTATGTTGTCTTTCTTCCGGCAGAATAGTAGAATCCCTCCAAACCAAGTAAATTATATAGGGTTGAAAAGACATGTAAACAAACTAAGTAAGTTCGATTGGCAATGGACAGGCAAGAACTCGCATCGCCATCTTAGGTTGGATACATGTATATATTTTATCTGTCATAATTTTTATTCCGAATGTTCTAATTTTCTAACGTCAATTTTAGTATCATCTGTATTTTAAGCGTCTAATAATGTTCATGGTCCGTCTGAGAAGGACGTGAATTGGTTTCTCGTATCAGAGATCACGGCTCTCTGGGTGTTAAAAGGGAATCCTTGTGTTTTCATAAAAAGAGAGTCGTCTCAGCGACCGAATAAACTCTCAAACTGGACAATGGTTTCACTTCAAAGACGATTCTATTCTGGAATTACCACTGCGTCAGCTTACGTTAAAGATAAATAAACAAAGATATGAATAGATAAATGAATAAATAAAAAGAATAAACAACAAATTAAAATCATTCCATCAAACACATATCAGTGGAGATATTTACGCGGGGATTTTTTTAAATCCCCGACATAATTACACACACAATCGTTTTTGGTGCTGATTGGTTTTGTGTTCGCCAAATTTGTGTTCGCCAATCAGAGTGGGAACACAAAATACATGTACATTTGGAAATTTCGATTTCGCCGAACAGCGCGTCGGCGTCGAGAATCTGAAATGACTTTACCACAAACACAACCAAACAAGACAAAAAACACAAACAAACAAACACTACCGACCATAATCAACTTAAAAATATTACAAACCAATCGTATTGAACAGTACAAACAAACAAAAGACATAAAATCAACCTATCCGGAATCTATCACCATTGCTAACAACAACAACAGCAACAACAACGACAACAACAACTAGAATATACCAACCCTTCCAGAATCTATCAATAGTGCAAATAAACAAACAAACCAACTTGATAACCAAGCGCAATCGACCAGCAGTTAATGTACACATGTAGACGTGTAGGATACCAATTCATACAAATATGTGTAAAACTCCTATCATGGTACATAAAAACCTTCATTCCACATAAAAAAACCTTGATTCTACGATATTCAATAAACAATTTCCGTGTTTGATTGTTTGTTCATTGTGTGGTTTTGGTGGTTTCTGTCCAATGTTTGTATAGGGCCAACTCCCATTAACATGTCGACCTGTCGCGGGGTCGAAGGTTTCGTCTTGACATACGTATTTAATATACACCAGAGCTAAGAATGAATGCTAATTAGGTCTTATATTTCGTCAGGTTTTACGACTTCGTGGTACTTGAATTTCATTTGAATAAGATATACATATTTTGAAAGACTACAGCTTATGCTATGCCATCTTGATATTTCACCATATGGCGAAGAACCAGGTTCAACTCTCGCGAGTGAGACTGATATAAGGAGGTCTGTGTGTCTAGATTTAGTTATTATAATTCATTATTAATTATGATGCATGCTCAGTTCTAAAAAGATAAGGGTGGAACAAGCCCATCTTACACCATCACGATCCTGTAACTCAGTAGTGCATCGACGGGATTACAGTTCTAGAGAGACAAAGTTTTCCGAATGGGAGGGTTTTAGTAACAGTGACTCGGACATTGAACAGTGTCCATCTGAGTGGAACGCGTGATGATTGTAAGTGTACACGTTTGATATCCTGTCTAGTTAACAGGATTGATTTGATTGTTTGAGTTTAAGTATGTTTGAATGTTGATTTAAAGGATGATGGTCGAGTAATATGAGGAAGAGTAGATTTGAGTTGGACGCTACGTGTAATGATGTTGCAATAATGCACGAGTTAGGGAGAAGGAATTCGAGAGTGAAGAGAGGAGGACGCAGTGTATTAGAGAGTGGTATAGAGATGAGGAAAAATTACTACGATGGCGGACGTGAATCCGCGATAGAATAGGCGTTAGTTTTTTCTGTTTACCATTATGCTATTATTCATTTCAATCAAAACACTGTGCAGTCTCTGCTGAACGATGATTTGAAATGGCACTTGTGAATTTGAATGAGAAACAATAACTCAGTTTCGACATCATGGAGTGACATAGTGAAACTGATGGTGTCAATATATTGTTAGGCACTAGATACATCTTTAAGAGGAGCGGTGTTTATGTCCTCATGTCTCCAATTTAAGTTTTATTGTGAATTGTCCCTAGAAGCTAGGGGTATTTTCTCAAGAAGAGTTACAGTTGTTCCTAAAGCATTGAAGTGTCATTGTATAGTCGATTAAAAAGAACCACTTTTGTTAACGTGCACCTGACATTCGGTAGTGAAGTCTCCGTAAATATCCTATGTATTCTCCCTGGTCACATGACATGTCTGTGGAAGCCCCAAGAAAACAATACTCGCACTCTTATCATCCCGAGATACTCTGATTTTTGTTTGTGGTCGTATTTAAACTGCAGTTCTGGCAAGAAAGACTTTGAATAAGGCCTAACGTTTGTTGTGAATGAAACTTTGAACCTTTAGACTGATTTCAACACCGCCCAAATCAGATAACAAAATTCTAAACTTAAGCCAGTTACATGTAACAAACAGTACCTCTGTTTGAAGCTCTCAAAGGTTACATGTGAATTAATTGCATGCAGTTGTCTACATTCATAGTTGGTTTCGTAAATTAAGGTTGAGAGCTAAGGTAGACCGCTTTGTAATGTCGGCGCGGACAGCCGGAGGTGTTCCGCAAGGTCTCGATATCACAGGCAACAAGCGCGGACTGCCCGAACATCTTGTTATTAATGACAAAGTGTAATTAGCGGAATGTGCGAACTACTTTGTTTCTGTTAATCAGCCCCAGTCGCTGATGATGTATATCTCAAGCAGGACGCCGGTGGGCGTTTTATTTTCTCGTTTCTGTTACGTTTTGGTTTGAATCAAATGTCCATTTCATATGCAAAGTAAACAATTTAAGATTGCTATATTGTATAATGTATGTCAAACGTTATTACGTGTATCATGAATATTTCTGTAGCCTATACTGGAAATATATATTTAATCCGTGTGCAGATTTATTTTTTTAAAAGTTTTAAAAAGTATATTGTTAATATACTTAAATAAAAAATATCTAATGTTTGTAAGTGCTATCATATAGCCATGACTAAATGGCATTTTTAACGCACACAGATCTAAAGGAGTTCTTAACATCGTGTAAATAAATTTTAAAGAGGGAAACTTCATTACTCATTTTTTGATATATCAAAGAAAATATCCTTTTTTAAAAATATTCATCCACAGTTTATTTGTGTCAAATACGCTGTATTTATCAATAACTACATATGAAGCTTTTCGAATATGAGCACTAATGTCTTATCGGCCGATATTTATACTGCGTCCATTACTGTGACGCATAGGTTGTCAATTAGTGGTCATCGAGAATAGGCGAAAAGCACTTCGTTTCTATTTAGAAAAGTCGGATCAATTATCTACGCCTTAAAAAGATCCGTTACAAACAGATTAGCGATAGTAAGGATAATTTACTTACAGTCTACCTGGCGTACTTGTGCGGCTTTGGGTGTATCAGACGTGCATGGGAAGAGTTTTTTTTTTTTTTTCACATTCCCAAAGATCTCAGTCAGGAGGAAGAAATGGACAATTTTTTTTGCAAACGGGGGCCGTTGTCCCCACCCAAATCATCGTTTGTGGAGTCAATAGGCTTTAAAAGTTGAGGTTGGAAAAATTGTACATTCAATGTCATAATTTTGATTTCTTCAACAGTTCTTAGCACTAAAGGATTGTATTCATTATCTTTCTTTTTATCGTATGGTTTTAAACATGCAGGTTTGAGTCCTTTGTTTTCATGGCATGATTTTACTTGATACGCATTTTC
>CAJDSM010003518.1:0-11354 GCA_903981925.1 Ostrea lurida
GGAAGACTTGATGGCCTAAAAACTACAAAGATATTGTCAATGGAGGACTCCAGCATTGCTTAATTATCAACTTCAGAGTATTTGTGTTGTAGGACCATCGGAGTGGATTTTTAACAAAAATAATTCTTTGAATGGCTAATATCACTAATCAAGAATATTCTCCTTTTTCCATTTTTGTATAAAGAGCACTTGTTTATAATGTTACAAAGCCTTGCCTTATTAATTTATCGTGCGGGGATTGGTAGTGTAAAGTGTTGAAAAAAGTCATATGTTTTTTGATAGTTGTTGATCATTGTTTGACAAGGTTCTGGATTTCAAATTCATCTAGAAATTCTTTCAGAGTTTTTATTAGAATCCACATTCTGATTTACACCACTTCTGTCATATTTGTAGTATTCACTAAATACTTCTGAAGTTGCCTCCTTGACAGCAGTCAATATTTTATCGCTGAGGAGTATAGAACAGGCTTTGGTGGAACATTTACTAGATCCAGCAATATATACTTTGTTTGTTAAAGGGGGATTTATTGAAGTTTGGAATCAGTATAGGTACGCGTAGTTCATATTCTTTCCGTCCCATTGACTGGGATATTAAATGTGGGGTTTTAAAAACCTGAAAGCAATCGATTTTTGAGAATTTCGTCTTTTTGAAAGGGCAGTGGAGTGTAAGTACGATCCAAATGTTGGAGTAATACCAACGGTTGTTTAAAATGGCAGTGGATGTTTGAGTACTGAGCTCTTTACATAGGGACAAGAAAAACAAAATTGTGTACAAGGCTTTCGTAAAAATAGCTCTGGAACCAGAATACATTTATTCCTCATGTAACCATTATCTTATTTTCATTGACTCACTCGGATTTACGAAACACAGTAAGGATAAATGGTACGGACTTTGGACGTACTGTCTATACTGGTGATTTCAATAAACTACTGTCTTAATACTTTTTTAATCCAAATTCTAGAATAAGGTAATTCAAGTTCTTCTTTTTCATATTTGACCCATCGTTTCTGGCAATAATCTTTCGACAGAATTCATAATGAGATGAAGTTTCTGTCGCCAATTTAAATGACCGAGGTTCTCTGAATTTGGGACCTTTTGAAAATAAGTGTATCTATAGATCCTCATTTCAACTATATTTACATCACCTGTAAATGCATGTTCGGCTTGCGACATGTAGTTGAAAGAAGAAGAAAGAACCAAGAACAAGTGGGTGGATTAAAGTATAAATTTCTTCACATATTTTCAATATCTAGGCACTGCATAGTTACATGTTAACAAATGCCGCCATCTTGACCGGAAGTGCCGCCATCTTGACCGGAAGCGGAAGTGCCGCCATCTTGGACCCGTTTTTGGACCCGCTCAAAAGGTTCGGTTTGTGCACACTATACTACTTGTTTACAAATAACTAGGCTTGTATAGAACTTCTTAGAGGGGAAGTGTCAAAATATGGAATAAAAAGTTTGCACAAATGTTTTATAAATGCAGGCATGGTTAAAGCAATACAAAGGTATAACTGTTGTGCATAATTCAAAACAAAAAACACACATTATTTTAACAACACATTATTCTGTTGCCAATTATGCTGATTTTAATATTTCTATTTCTAACATTCTCCCTGTAGTCTGTCTCACTTCCGTTCCAATCAAAGCGATTTGGCGAGGTGACAAATAAATATGCTGAAGTTGTACCTGTTTTCGTTGGATAGAATGCGTGTCACCGGGCGACAAACACATCACATTTAGGAAAATCATCGCTGCAGTAAATCTTACCACGATCAGCCATTAAATTGTTAGTTTAGAGTACAGAAACGGGTGTTGAACTGAGTGGGGGTATATTTTCCAAGATGGCGACTTTCGTCCCTTGTATTGATTATAGTACTACTTGAAGAGGGTGTTATTTAAACGATGTCTAAATGACCAAAACGGGTTGGAATTGTTATTAGAGTGACTTCAAAGGGGGGGGGGGTTAATAGAGGATTCACATTTTTATTCTTTTTTTTAAATTTACACAATCCGGAAGACAAGCCCCTATGTTCAAGACAAAAGGCTCACGGCGAGTGTGACCAGTCGATAGGATATTCTTACAAGTTCTTGGTGCCTGAATCCACCTCTTGTGTCAAGGGCCCAACTTTTCATTTGTATTCGAATTTCGTATAGGACTTATTAGATTGATCACTGTTCGTTATCTTTACCTTGCCATTGACAGGCATGAACTTAGGTGTGTAGGAATACACTACTGCTTATATTGCGCAAGGAGGGTCTAACACTATAACAGTATTTAACAGATTCATCTCAGGCACAGAGATAATGTATCCTTCAGTTTTTTCGTAAACGAAACTAAAAGAAAATGTCACTATTCATCGACTCTTTGCAGTAAATGTTGTCCTCTAAACTCCTTGTTTATGTCCATTCCATCCCCCAAACAACCTCTCTATCTGAAGACGCATACTACAATGACTACAGGGTGATCTGGCATCGAAGTTTCGTATTCTGTAGATGAAGAGACAGAGGGAAGTTTCGTACTTCCAGACCCGTGGGGATCCGGGTTGGAATATGTCCTCAGCATCCCCTTGCGTGTCGTAAGAGGCGACTCATTCGGATGAGACCGAAAAAACCGAGGTCCCGTGTCTCAGCAGGTGTGGCACGATAAAGATCACTCCCTCCTCAAAGGCCCTGAGTGCCGAGCATAGGCCTAAATTTTGCAGCCCTTCACCGGCATTGGTGACGTCTCCATATGAGCGAAATATTCTCGGTGGGACGTAAAACAATAAATAATCAATCAATCAATCGTACTTCCATGGATGAGAGTACTGAGCTTAACGTTTCGTATTTAGTAGTTTAATTCTTTCCCTTGAACTTCAGAACAAATCACGATCGATATCTAACCTGAAATTGTTTGGATAGACCCGGGGCTTCAGACTGGTGCCACGTGATCAAATATGAACTATACTTACAGTTAACAACCTCCACTTATCGCCTTTAGGAATTCCTGATGAATTATAACACTACAACATTAACCGGTACTGAATTGCTAATCACATGTTTAATGGCTGTAATAGCCGCGGTGGAATTTTGTTGAATTGAGATCTTTAAGGTTCATGGGAAAAGCAAATAATTATGTTTGTCACAAGTATGTGTTTGCTTTCAATGTGAACTGGACACGTACATCTGGAAGGGCGAACCCTCAGGCAAATGGCCATAGAATATCTTAATTTCAGGTCTCTGATGGGAAATATTGTCACTTAGTTACCCCATTTATAGCCATTCCTCCCCGACGGAAGCCTAACGGGACCCCTCCCACACATCTTGCGATCGGTCAAGTCTATTCCTCTGTTTGTGCAAGGCCGTAACCAGGGGGGGGGGGTGCACTGGGTGCATGTGCACCCCCCATTTCAAAACGAAAATGCCAAAACCTTTCAACTTCCGGAGGTTTCGCCCCCTGGACCCCCTAATTAGGCTCGTTCTGGACCAACTGTGGGTCTCCAGATCCCATGAAAATGCCAAAACCTCTCAGCCTTCGGGGGCTTCGCCCCCTGGACCCCCTACTTAGGCCGTTCTGGACCAACTGTGGGTCTCCAGACCCCATGGAAATGCTAAAATATCTCAGCTTCCCGGGGTTTCGCCCCTGGACCCCCTACCAAGGAAGCGAAGCCTCCGGAAGCTCCAGAGTTTTAGAGATTTTATAGGGCTTGAAATTTGTCTCCGAAGGAGTCATTTTCACTATATTTCTGTCATTTTCAATCAATAAAATGACGCATATTTTGAATTTTTCTCAAGAATAGCAACAAATAAATTAAAGATATTCAACTGATATCCGCCACATGGTAGTGTATGTACCACTTTTAGATTACGAAGAAATTAATCGAACTGAGGAAGGAAAAAAAAATCTTCCGATCAATCGCAGACGTCTAATTTAGCGTAAGATTTTCAAGTTCGATTTTGGTTACTCACAAGAAATCTAAGTTTGAAGTAACGAAAAAAAAGGAAGTTTAAGTCGTAATCGTAAGATTTTTGTGAATAGATACCCTGGCTTTTTAATGATTGTAAAACTCTCGGATTGCTTGGTGTCTTGATTTCTGATTTTATTAGAAAACTAAATTACCCTGTATAAAGTCATTCGAACAGAAACATTCTCTATAAATATATGGCACTCTGAGATTTGTTCATGAATGTTTTGTTGCTCTATCAGAATCTGATGTTAACAGATGGATTCCACGTCTCTGATAGTATCTTCTCATTTTTAATTACGTCATTCTGTCTAGATAGATAGCTGCCACCATAAGGTCGAATGCCACACCCGATGCTATTGTTCTGAAGGCATGGAGTCTGTTCCAGCGTGAGATCTTCTCCTTCACCCAGGTCTCACCTAAAACAGTCATGGTTTAGTGTCTGAATTGATTAACTGCAAACTTGTAGCTCTCTAGTCTCGTTGGAACGAGTGTGACGCCTGTAACGCCCTCCCCCTCCCCCGCATTTAGATAATTATAAATTTGCCAGAAATTTTTAACGGGGAGAATTGAACCTAAAAGCTTCCAATTTACTGCCTGCTATACAAAATGTGTTGCATCATTGATGTCTCGATACCCCCCCCCCCCCCAACTTCTTGCACATTCTCAGCTGCTAGCTCTTGTAAGAACACATGATTAAATATGCCCCTTTCTCCGGGACACCTGAGTATGCAGTTTGTTTTAAGATGCTCAAAAGGTAATTATTATGAAAATATTATCTAGCACTGAATGGTGATTGTTTTTTTCTCTCTACTAATTCAGTACTACACTTTCCCGCATCACATGTACAATTCTGCCTTTCAAGACTTACGCGTATATACATGTAGTATACATGTGTATGCATTTTCACTGCATCGCATAATTTTGCTTTTTTAAAAAATAAATAATCAGTGTCTTTTCATTAGAAAATTATGCGAACCCAGATATTTGTCATATTTTGTATATAAGGCAAACTACATTGAGGGGGAAAAAAATAAAACACCAAAAAAAAAACAAAAAACAAAACTAAACCTGCCTGAAGTGTGGCTCCCAGCCCGAGAAAGGGCAAGCTTTTTATTTTTGTGAGCATAATCCATTTGTGACACATAGTACATTATAGTACATATTATCAGGGTTTGAACGAAACGTATATGAACGGCTCCGCATATGATTTCCTTATTTAGTTGATCCCCCCCCCTCCCCTCTAGCAGCCCCCAGATCTAACTAAGGGCGATTTTTGAAACTTATCTCAACTGCATAAATTGCAGGCATTAGACGAAGCGAGGCCCAGAAAGACCCGAACGGTAAATATTTTCATCTGAATTTCACGACATATGATTTTGCAGTGCTTTGTGTCCGAACAATCTAATCAAACATGTATGATGTGATAGGAAGAAAATTTTTATTGAATTACTTTTCTTTTCATTTCAAAGATGGTGTGATTTATAGGTACTTGTAGCCCTGGCCCCAGACTTGCTGTGCTAAGCAATGTGAATGTAGTATAGGAAAGGAAAGGCCTAGCTAGGCCTTTGGGTATATCAAATTAGCTGTATATTGGTGTATTTGTGTAACTAGAATACTGACAAAGCCAGCAAGGGCCCCGCTGAGGCAAATGTTTTAATGTACACATCTAAATATGGTGATAAACAAGTTTGCACAATTTCAGTTTGTTATATAAAGATTTTGAATTATAGTGTTCACAAAAATATGATTTGCAAAATCATGTGAAATTATCATGCGAAACAATGTAAAGTTTATCTCAAGGAATATTGACCCCTCTATAAAACCTAAAATTGCAATATTAGAGAATCTGTATTAGATTGGATCGAGGACAACAGTAGCTAAGCTCGCAATAGAGATTTCATGCTCTTTGTCTATTATTCACAGCTGGTTAATGTACGGCTGTATGAGTTTAGTGTTTTCTCATATCCTAAAGAGAGAGTCAGATTCTCATGATTCTGTTGCCGAGTAAGATTTACATAGATTGCAACGTCTTTCTTCCCACGTCTAAACAACTATGTTTCGCACCCGCATACAAGACCTAGAGAACTCATCAAGAGTGCACATCATCTGCTATGTATGCGCTCGAGAAACAGTAATGCTAACAAGTGTTCTCATGCTGTCGCTATATGACATCGTATGAAGGATTTGATTTTTTCCTAGTGTCCCATCCGGTGGACAGAAGGGTATATCGACAGCCAATTTATCTCTCAAACATACGTACTCAAATCTGTCATTTGTAGGAAGGAAGTAGAAACGATGCTCACTCCCCGCTCCCTCCCACCCCCGCCCCGGGGTATCCCCTTACGCGACCACTAATTTAATCTCGACTTGCACTATGAGGACTGAGAACAACAATTGTCTCAGATATATTTGTCTAATCTGCAGATGCTGAGAAACAGATGTGTACGAGGAAACAATTAGCGAACAATAAAAGGTTAGGGTTATGAACAGGAGGACATCAATTAAGACCGGAGACAGTGTGAAAGAACTGATTACGAGGGGGACACCACATCTTCTCGATTTAAATGGATTCACTTGTCTTTCAGTTTAAGGACCTAGATATCCACCAAATCTTCGGCCAGATACGGAAGATGTCGTATCATCACGCTCGTAAATATTACGACGATTCCTTAACCGATTATTTTTGCTATGAGACAGATTCATGGATGTTTTGAATTGGATGATAGTGGAAATTCCAGATATTCCAAGATTGTGTTAATTCTCTCATCTTCTGCAACACTAGTATTTCAATTGGATACGTGATTCTCAACAGCCAAGTACTAGGACGGTTAAGACTGTGGTGACTTTTTGGAGGAAAATGAAGGCGTAGCGTCACACATAAAGAGCGATATCTCACTTGTGAGAAGCTAAATATTTTGAGAACTTATGCACAAATTGATTCTTTATAGTCCCGAATACATATATTCTAGAGGAACAGAACGCATCTCGAACTATTAGTACGGCAGTCTATGCGAATATTGTTTATGCATTAATCAAAGGCTCGCGCACACGCATGAGGAACTGTGGAGCCGCATGATACGTCCACGTGAAGAGCTCCCGCTTAGAGGAGCAGATTCCGTTACGTTATGGAGGACAACGTGTCGCCATGGTCACGTAGGTTCAGTACTGCGAGACACACGCGCACTACTGGTAATGATAATCTTTCTGCGCACACATGGGCTGGAGGACAACTGGAACATACATCACGTAGATGAATGGTAGTGGTGTAAAAAAGAGCGCTCACTCTGTGGAGGAATGTCGAGAGCTCAGTCGCATGTGAGTATACGTTTAGGGTCATAGGACGCCAACCTCAGGGGGTTCGGGCACGTTAGAGCTATTAAGAGTAGGTCGAGTCTCGCGAGCACAGTACGTAAGGACAGAATCTGTCCCTTTATCTTACTGAGTAGATTCCGATTCTACTATCCTACCTACGCTCCCTTTTTCGAGCGTTTATACCACGTTACCTATGCTGTTCCGATCATCGATCATGAACCTCATCACTTAGTCGAGTATTCTACCTTATATGACAGGCGACACATACAACTCCGCAGAAGCGTATCAGGATCTTTATCTTTTCCTTACGTTACTCACACCTACGATACTTACCTAATATCCTGTACGTGCTCTTCGTGCGTTCATAGCACGCGCTTACTAATCGATCTTACTCCAGGTCTCAAGTCCACATCAGCAGCTATATATCGACCTTGGTTATCGATCTAGCTGCGATCAGGGCTATCATGTACTCTTAATTGTGGATAAAGGTCCAGGTGGGCAAACATCAGACCGCAGAACAATTTGATTCACGACCGAATTTTCCTTATATCTGTTGCTCTCTGTGTTGAGTTCGGGTAGGGGAAGGCTTTTTACACACAGAGGCTTAATCGTCATGCAAGGTGATGATAATGGTTGTCAAGGCGTAGTTTTTCATCACTCTCGCGCTACACCTCTGCGTAGGTGACGGAGAGCGCTCTGCTCTATGGAGCTCACAGATATCACTTTTTTGCTCATAAGGCCATATTGTCCGTAAACGACCCCGACTAATTCGCATACCTCTTCGCTGAGAGCGCACGCTTGAATACCCACCGTGTGTCTTGAGAGCGCGACAGCATCCACCCTACTCTTCGTATGAGATATATTCAAGCTCGTATATCATTAATTGTGAGACATATACAGTCATTCTACACTCCCGTACACTATAATGCAGTCAACGGTGAGTGTGCTAAGCGCGTTTTAGCCCCTGGATTTGAGTATTAAAATCGTCGCGGAGAGAGAAAAAAGGACTCCCATTATATCTCCTTGCTGCTTCTCAGGATTATGATAGAAGAGTGTATAACTGAGATGCAGGAATGGTTCAGGGAGAGTATGCCCACTTATCGACGGCTTTCGCAGAGTCTGATACACTCATTCCGAGATACCAGCCAGCAACCAGATCGTGAAGCGCTTTTTTCCAGGTCTTCTTGCTTCAAAAATCCGACCGTAAAATCCTCCTCTTTGATTGATTAACCACGATACTAGGACCAGCACTAGAACCAGACGCCGTCTCCTCACGATAAAGAACGCAGATAAAGGGCAGATTAAGGGGGTTCGCCATCGAATAATAGGGTTTTCGTTGATATGACTAGGAATAGGGGTTTTGATGGGTGGGGTTTGTTGTGCGGGGGCACCCGCCTAATAATCCGCGATCGGGGACCCCGGCCATTGGGGCAGACATAATCCCGAAGCACTAGGGCCTGGAAACCCCGATGACGCAACCGCTGTCGTACTAAAACCTTTTATGGATAGTGCATCGTTGAATGTAAATGAAACTTTGTTTGAGGGTTATCACTCGCTTTATTTATACTTTTTGACAGGACCGTCTCTTTCTCTTTCTTATCCTTGCCACCTGGTGACACAGGCAATGGCAGTTGACAATCAGTAGTGAATGAAGAAAGCAGGTTCCCCGTGTCCATTCTCTGGCGTCTGACTGCCTCGATAGTACTTCATCTTCAATATATTTGCGGCAAATGAAAGTTTGACACTAAGAGAAGTCGCCCATTTAAAAACCCCATGGGAATTCCCTAAAAGAATTCAGAATGTGTACCTCAAATGGTCATCCATGAAAAGCTAATTAGCTCTATTCTTACTACCTGAGCACTCATATTCTAAAATTTAAGTGTGTTCCGGCCTACTCAGACAAATAGTAGGTGCTCAATCTCTAACGGCTTGTTAAGAGTTCGAGACGTCGAGTAACGAGGTCGAGTAGTAAAGACGAGTCTCGCGGTACAATGAGGGAGAAGTGATAAGAGCTCGCTCGAGAGAGTATAACTGCTTCAATTATGTTGGTGCCCACGACTCTTGTAGAGCATCGCCACAGTGTGCACGCGATAGATAAAGCTAACCCACAGTACGAGTGGAGCGAGAGGAGTCTATGTTATACAAGAATCTGAGAATAATATTGAATCCGAGTCAATGTAGGGTTAGTGCTATCTGAGCTACACGGAACATGATCGTAGATGTGGTTATATGCGACTCGTAGTGTAGATGATAACCATTTGGTCATGGGTTTCCACTATGTGTACCCATGGTCGTTGGATATGCAAAATGTATCGTCCAGAAGAAGGTAACGCGTACGTTACTACGTGAAGGTCGTAGTGGAATCGATGCTAGAGATTGACTATTGATGTAGTATGATTGACAGTCTCTAAGGTCGTGTCACAGTCGTGATGCGTCACATGGCCGTCTTCCGGGACCAACGTTTTTAGATGAGAAATACACGATCTTAATCTATAACGGGATCAGTTAGATCTTGAAAGGTCGTGGAGAAGCGTAGGTGAAATCGTGGCCAGTGTGATGGGGCTTTTACTTACATTCCATTGCCTTTACATAATTAATATATCTAGACTTATGATCTGTATATGACTATTTGTACATGTGTCAGTGGCCTTTGAAAACTGTCAGGAAAAATGTTAGACATCAAACTTAACTCTACCCACCCCCCACGATCCACCACCCCCTCATTCTTGCAGTATTTCTGTATTTCAAATGCATATCACGCCGTGGGGACCCGGGTTAGAATAGGTCCTCAGCAGCCCTTGCTTGTCGTAAGAGGCGACCTTCGGATGAGACCGTAAAAACCGACGTCTCGTGTACATAACAGCAGGTGAGGCACGATAAAGATCCCTCCCTGTTCAAAGGCCCTGAGTGCCGAGCATGGGCCTAATTTTTAGCCCTTCACCGGCAATGGTGACGTCTCCATATGATTGAAATATTCTCAAGAGGGACGTAAACACACACAGTCAATCAATTATATGCATATCTAGAAAAAAATTCAAATAAAAAGAATAACATCTAACATTGAAGTTCATAAAATATAAAATTACGGAATGCAATTATAAGCATTGGATTCTTATATGTGGATGTTGTCGATGGTTATAACAGTGCCTGGCCGTGCCGATCAATTATCACACCGCGCGATCAATTTGTCGGCACGGCCAGATGCTGCTATACCTTCCACAACATCCAAAAAGAGGCCCATGGGCCACATCGCTCACCTGAGTGACTTTGGCCCTGGATCGGCAGTGGTGATTATAAAAAGAATTTTCAAGTTTCCTTAAAACTGACCCAGCAGTTCTGGAGAACATTTTTTGCAAAACTTTGATCCCCTATTGTGGCCCCACCCTACCCCCGAGAGGTATGATCTGATCAAATTCAAATCTATTCTATACCAGGAAGCTTTTAGGAAAATATTGTTTCATTTGGTCCAATGTTTCTTGAGAAGATGATTTTTAAAAAGATTTTCCATATATATTCAAATGTAAATTTTTTATACTTTATTGTGGCCCCACTGTACCCACGGGGGTCATGATTTGAACAAACTCGAATCTCCACTATATCAGGAAGCTTTCATATAAATTTCAGCTTCTCTGGCCCAGTGGTTCTTGAGTAGATGATTTTTAAATGACACCACTCAATTTTTTTCATTTTCGTGATTATCTCCCCTTTGAAGGTGTCACGTTCCTTCCTTTGAACAAACTTGAATCCCCTTCACCCAAGGATGATTTGTACCAAGTTTGGTTGAATTTGGCCCAGTGGTTCTGGACCGGGGTTCTGGAGAAGAATATGAAAATGTGAAAAGTTTACAACGACAACAATAGACAACGGACAGATTTTGATCAGAAAAGCTCACTTGAGCCTTGGGCTCAGATGAGCTAAAAACGAGAAACCAATGCGTAAGAAATTGATCAGGTGTGCTATAACAGATTATAAATTTTGTGTGTTCAAAACAAGTTTACATACCTCTCCTCTCTAAAACATTTTCCTCTTTGAGTTTCTTGATATCTGGCATCATGACAAACCTTGTCCATGGCAGTCCGGAGAGTAGAGATAT
>CAJDSM010003518.1:11640-21803 GCA_903981925.1 Ostrea lurida
ACGGTAAAATTTTCATCTGAATTTCAACGACAATATTGATTTTGCAGTGCTTTGTTGTCGCGAACAATCTAATCAAACATGTATGATTGGATAGGAAGAAAAAATTTTATTGAATTACTTTTCTTTATTTCAAAGATGGTGTGATTATAGGTATTGTAGCCCTGGCACCGCAGACTTGCTGTGCTAAGCAATGTGAAATGTAGTATAGGAAGGAAGTCCTAGCGTAGGCCTTTGGGTATATGAATAGCTGATACTATTGGTGTATTTGTGTAACTAGGAATACTGATCAAGCCAGCAAGGGCCCGCTGAGGCAACATGTTTATTCAACACATCTAACATATAGGTGATAAACAAGTTTGCACCAATTTCAGTTTGTTATATAAATGATTTTAATTATAGTGTTCACAAAATATGAATTGCAAAATCGTTGTGAAATTTCATCGAACAATGAAGTTTTCCACAAAATATGACCCCTATAAAACAAATTCAATATGCCACATCTGTATATGTGAGAACAAAGTAGCAAAAAATTCAGCTGATATACAATGTATATGGCTTTGAGTTTTAGTGTTCGACAAAGTACGATTCCAAAATCCTGCGGTATAGTGAAGTTTTCTCCCAAAACATGACCCAACAAGACAATATCAATATGCACATCTGCAGATGGTGAGAAAACAAGTATGCAAAATCAGCTGTGATGAATGGTATAGACTTTCTGAATTTTAGTGTTCACAAAGGGGATTCTCAAAATCTGCAAATTGTCATGAAATTGAAGTCTCCCCCCCCCCCCCCCCCCCCCCGCCATAAATATGACCACTATAAGACCCAAATTCTCAATATGTACATCTGCCAGATGGTGAGAACAAGTCTACAAAATTTCACAAAAGTTGTTAACGGACACAAAGACGGACAGTGTTGAAAACTATAGGGCGCACATCTCTGATAATGGATATGTTCCGCAGCTATACAAATTCCTTGCCAGAAGGAGATGGACACCTTCCTACCTTTACGTATTTTCGTTAACATATCAATATGTGAATGATTGTTAATGTGTTACACACTCTCAAAGTATTCAATTGGATACGGCCCTATACCGTAAAGGGCTTTGAAAAACCGCACAGATATCTCAGCTTCTCTTGAACATTTTGATGCAAATGATCTTTAAGCCCATCACACGTGACCACGATCTTTACTACGATCTTGATTTTGCCTAAATCGGTGAACAGGTTAGCATGATCGTCGTTGAAGTCTTGAGATCTGTATGAACGTGGCTGGTCGTGGTCGACCACGACCACGCTACGTAAATTTGAACCATCTAAACATTCCGTAGTGACATCGTGGTGAAAAAAGAGCGTACTGGCAGCGTAGAGGGTCGTGGAAGAGCGACGGCGGTCGGGTACTACGTATGAGGTCTGGCACAGTCGTACTAAATGTCCCTAATTCTATAGACGCATCACACTACAGTTTGCTCCCTACCGCTTCCATCACGATCATACCAAGGATCATTACGACTGAATTTACGAATCTTTACACATCACACCACGATACTTAACCACGCTCTCTCGTTCATAGCACGCCGCTTACTAGAATCTACTAAGGCTAGTCACCACAGAGCTTAGACTGGTTACGATTAGCTGCGACCTAATTTTTTTATTTGGAAATCTTGGAAAGAGCGCAAACTATCACACAAATCTTAATTGTCACAAAGAGCAGAACAGCTAAGGTTGATGATAATGTGTTTCAAACCTTCGAACCTGCGATTCGAAGTCTCAGAACAGATCTTGCATTGTCGTAACGCATTCGCAAATTTACACGTACCGCCATCCACTCGATAATATTTTCACTTACATATGAACGTCATTGCATTTACGGGTTGCTGGGTATCTATTCTTGAACCGGACCACCCCAGGCTTCAGTAGTTGAAGGAGGGATGGTTCTGATCCTGAGTTTCATAGCGATAGCAAAAGCTAAAAACTGACACACATAAGGGTCTAAAAAGTGCATTTATGACATTGATCGGCGAGAGATCGGTAGAACAGTCGCGGTAACGCAGGTGTAAGCGTGTTACCATGCGTACCGTGCGTAGGTAGCACCGTAGGAGAACGTAGAACAATCAATAGTCGTAGTTGTATGTAAGATGTCGTGGGTGGTCGTCGTATAATCGAGCATGTGTCGTTGAAATGGTGTAGAAGAAGCGTACTAGACTCGTGAAGTCGTAGTGGAATCGTGCTAGAATTGACTATTGATAGATGATTGACAGTTCTAAGGTCGTAGTACAGTCGTGATTCGCCGTTCCAACACCGACACGTTTTAATGAAATCACACGATTCTATCTACGATCAGTTAGATCTTGAAGGTCGTGGAGAGCGTAGTGAAATCGTGCCAGTGTGATGGGGCTTTTACTTTACATTCCATTGCCTTTACATAATTAATATGACTAGACTTATGATCTGTATATGACTATTTGTACATGTGTCAGTGGCCTTTGAAAACTGTCAGGAAAAATGTTAGACATCAAACTTAACTCTACCCACCCCCCACGATCCACCCACCCCTCATTCTTGCAGTATTTCTGTTATCAAATGCATATCACCCGTGGGGACCCGGGTTTAGAAAGCTCAGCAAGCCTTGCTTGTCGTAAGAGGCGACCTTCGGATGAGACGCGTAAAAACCGACGTCTCGTGTACATAACAGCAGGTGAGCAAGATAAAGATCCTCCCTGTTCAAAGGCCCTGAGTGCCGAGCATGGGCCTAATTTTTAGCCCTTCACCGGCAATGGTGACCTCTCATATGATTGAAATATTCTTCAAGAGGGACGTAAACACACACAGTCAATCAATTATATGCATATCTTGAAAAAATTCAAATAAAAGAATAACATCTAACATTGAAGTTCATAAATATAAAATTACGGAATGCAATTATAAGCATTGGATTCTTTATGTGGATGTTGTCGATGTTATAACAGTGCCTGGCCGTGCCGATCAATTATCACAACCGCCGCGATCAATTTGTCGGCACGGCCAGATGCTGCTATACCTTCCACAACATCCAAAAGAGGCCCATGGGCCACATCCGCTCACCTGAGTGACTTTGGCCCTGGATCGGCAGTGGTGATTATAAAAAGAATTTTCAAAGTTCCTTAAAACTGACCAGCATTCTGGAGAACATTTTTTCAAAACTTTGATCCCCTATTGTCCCCCACCCTACCCCCGAAGAGTGTATGATCTGATCAATTCAAATCTATTCTATACCAGGAAGCTTTTATGGAAAATATTGTTCATTTGGTCCAATGTTTTCTTGAAGAAGATGATTTTTTAAAAAGATTTCCATATATATTCAATGTAAATTTTATAACCCTATTGTGCCCCATGTACCCACGGGGGTCGATGATTTGAAACAAACTCGAATCTCCACTATATCAGAAGCTTCATATAAATTTTCAGCTTCTCTGGCCCAGTGGTTTCTTGAGTAGATGATTTTTTAAATGACACCACTCAATTTTTTTCATTTTCGTGATTATCTCCCCTTTGAAGTGTCACGTTCCTTCCTTTGAAACAAACCTTGAATCCCTTACCCAAGGATGATTTGTACCAAGTTTGGTTGAATTTGCCCAGTGGTTCTGGACCGGGTTCTGGAGAAGAATATGAAAATGTGAAAAGTTTACAACGACAACAATAGAAACGGACAGATTTTGATCAGAAAAGCTCACTTGAGCCTTCGGGCTCAGATGACTAAAAACGAGAAACCAATGCGTAAGAAATTGATCAGGTGTGCTATAACAGATTATAAAATTTTGTGTGTTCAAAACAAGTTTACATACCTCTCCTCTCTAAAACATTCTCTTTGAGTTTCTTGATATCTGGCATCATGACAAACTTGTCCATGTGCAGTCCGGAGTAGAGATATTGCTCCGGCCAGCCACAAAGTAGCGATACTGCCCGCCGGTCAGTCAGGAAATAACGACAATCCCGAGCGTACCCACCACAGCAAAAGGTACCCTGTAATCAGAATCACAATCATTATACGTCACCAACAAGCAAAGGTACCCTGTATACAGAATCACAGTCATTATATCGTCACCAACAGCAAAGGGTACCCTTATACAGAATCACAACTCATATACGTCATCAATTAGAGAAGCTGGAAGTCTGAAACAAACACCACAGCAAAGGTACCCTGTATACAGAATCACAATATTATCAACGTTCACCAAACAGAAAAGGCTGGATGTCTAAAAACACCACAGCAAAGGTACCCCTGTATACAGAATCACAATTATTATACGTCATCAACAGAGAAAGCTTGGAAGTCTGAAACAAACAGGTTTCCGCGAAAGAAGGAATAACCCTATAGCAAGCGTTTAACACTGCAACGTTACATTAGAATACCCCCTCCCCTCTAAAAGTATAAAGAGATGCCTAATGGTGCAACAAGTGCATAAAACCTGTGTTAGGATTAACATATAAGTGATGACTCTCGGGTAGCAGGGGACAGTTTCACACTAAAGGCCCGGTCAACTTCTTTAAAAACTGAAAATATCCCATTTTTGAAGTGATATTACATGTGTACAAATGTGTAAGATATTTTTAAGATGCATGTCAAGTGTAGTTGCGCGCTTAATGAAAATGTTGTTATGCAACGAATAGGAGTCACAGCGATGCTTATCATTTAAATGGTTACAAAGAAGAGACTAAGACACGAGGGAAGTTCCTGAAGAAATTCCGGTAAAAACATGCATGGTCCAGAAAAGGGTCTGCAGCTCAGAAGGAAGGTGGATGGCCCCAGATGAAAGGTAGATTTTCAAGAAGGGCAGACAGGGTTCTTGATTGTGTACAGTGTTTAACCCCCCCTCGCATGGTACCCGTATGGGGTTTGGGAGGTGCAAACGAGAGAAAATCAACGCGAGAAGGGGGCACCTGACCAGAGCATATTTTGTGCACCAGCACCACTCAGTATGGATAACATGTAATTTAGGGTCATAATTTATTAACTACACCAATATGAAACACAATTATTGGTATAAAAGGGAAATATCATTTTTTATCAGTCTACAATAATCTGACTTTGATGCATACCCCCTACCCACGTTTCAGAACTACAGAAACTGTCCCCTGCCACCTCAGGCAATAGATTATTTAAAGATTTCTTCAGGTTTATTCGTATTATTAGGGGAAGCATGGAATTTCGCAAATGTGGTTCCCATCCACCCCAAACTGATTCACTCTGTGTACTAAATTAAAGTTTCTGAAAGTTAGCCAAATATATTTACGTGTCTGAGAAATTACTAAATACTGCAAAGTTTGTGAATAATAGATGCAATTCTAATTGTTTATTGGCTGGTTCAAAATACATAATAAATCACAAACTATAAACAAATAAAGTCATGAACGAATACCGCAATAGATGACAAATAGAACGACATGTTAATGTTGAACTAAAATACTAACAGAAAAATAGTACAGTGTTGACGGTAGTTTCGGATAAGCTTTTATTCACTCCTTGCATGTGAAAATAATGACGGGGTTCATCTGCAGATCCACTTGTAAATCGAAACGTAATATTCATAACTTCCATTTCAAAAAGTAATTTTTATTTCACAACCCTGCTGATGAGAATATCGGAAGATATAGTTACGGTAATTTCGGATCACGTACGACAGTTGTGGATCACCGTAATTACCCGCTTAAAACGAAAGAAAAAACACGTAAAAAAACCCATGTAATTATTGTTATATAAGTAAGATATCGGATCTTTTAACAAAGTGTACCATTAAAACCAACTACCCCGAAAAAAAATGAAAGTTTTCCCTAAATTTTGAGGAGTTGCAGAGTATTACATATAATAAACATTATACGTCATGTACACAATATTGTGAAGTATAAAATTCTTACTCATCATTGTTTAATCAAATTTCTAGTGTCTGGAAATAAATAGTAATGAACATTTTACAGGTGGTTGAAATTTTGACTTAAGTATAAGTTTGTTTCATGATTCCGGGGCCAGGTACCCAGGAGGACCCCCTCCCCCCTTCCCCAAAGCATAACGAAGTGACCCGGAACTACCGCTACAATAAGTTATTCAAAATAGATACATTTGTAGGTGCCTTGAAATAAATTTGCTCAACATGAATAGGTAGGATATGTAAATGTTCGTGTATTAGGTGCCACAACATCTGGGAAAAGTTCTCTCAAATCAGCCGATATGAATTTAATTATGAAAAGATATTGATAATATATAATATTATACATGTAAAAAGGTGGAAAATACACAAAAAAAAAAAAAAAAACAAAAAAAAAAAAAAACACTGCATATTTCAAAAAATTACTTCGCAGTAAGTGTGAACAAAAAGTCCTGGCGGCATTCCAACTCGGGACCTACGTTTTCCTAACCAATGCTTTACTACTGAGCTATGAATTATAGAAATTGAATTGAATCGAAACAAGCTTGCAACTATTTAATCGCCATCATTGTGACGTTTGTTTATAAGAGCAAAAGCTTTAGTGTAGGGGCTACTAAAAATCTGTTACTTATTGTCATAGTCACAAAAACAGTCTGCATTAATTATTGTTGCCTTTCTTTTTGCAGACGTAAATAGAATAGTGAAATAGGGTAAATTTAAAGTTTAATTTCTTTCTTAGAATGAACCGTTTTAGTCTGTCTATCATCTATATATGTCAATACTGTATTATTCTCAACATATATTACTATTTCATAATCATTAAACAGTGAAAGAAAAGTGATCCGGAGCTACAGATATCCGGAACAACCGGAAGCACTGTGATGATCCGTCCCAGTCACAACCTGATCACCCGGCCGTGTGATACGTCTCTCTCCATTCTACAGTTAGTTCTGGTGTCCGGGCCACGAAAACATCTGGGACCTTGGACCAAGTTTATGTACAATGAGGCCCCGGAAAATAGGCGCTGCAATCAACGGCGGCATACCCAGCCAGATCCAGCATTTCTTGTCTTCCATGCTGCAACGTCGATTAAGTGACTAGATATTTGTTATCGCTAGCGTATGAAAGATAACTCAATTTTTTTTATACACCACCATTGTTCACGGTATACACCGGGTAATTATTTTCACATTATGTTTCTATGTATGCGAAATAAAAGTCGCGAAGAAAGTCCAGTTTATACCACTTATGTAAAATAATTCATCAAACAGTGTTATATGTTACCTTTCGTCTCCGGTATGCAAAATAATGATACCCGACACATTTTCTCAATTGTTTGTTACGCAAACCCGCACTACCCTCAAAACCACGTTGTTTTCCTATGTTGTAAAACACCTGTGGGCGCCCAGGAAATTTTCGTCATTATCTTAACCGAAAACAATAGAGTATTTCTGCAAATTAATAGAAATTTCCGTAATAGGGGTACAAAATTTAAGAGGAAAAAGATGAGGGTAAATGAAAAAAATCGCGCACGGTAAAAATATTTGTTAAATATGGAACTACATTGATAATTTCATTTGATCGGACAATTACCGGTGTGATACCTACATGTAAATACATTTGTCCGCCGTGAATAGCTGAAATATTGCCAAAACGGCGTAAACCATAAATATCATATATAAATTTTTACCCCGCGGAGTTAAAATGCTCTCCTTGAATAAGGAATTCAACTTCTGACCTTAGAGATTATCAATTAACTTGTAACGATAAAACATTATTTACAAAAACTCTGGACAGTGATTGATGAAATTTTGCAGAGATCAGCCACATCTTCGTGATGGACATAATGCTCTGTTTCAGCGAGCAACATTAGTAAATATTACACGGCTATTAAAAATTAATAATTTAATCAGATGGACAAACAAATCATGTATTAAATATAAAACATCTGGTTACATTTAAAGTATGAACGCTAGAAACGCGTGTTCGTAGAATTTAATAATTTTATATTTAGTATACGTACAGAGACGAAAAATAACATTGTGGTGATCATGAATACATATTTACAAAATAACTGTTTAAAAAAGAAAAATAAGTGATCTATCCTCCAGAACAGAACATTAAAAAAAAAGGGGGGGGGTCATGATCATGCGCCAGTGCCTGTGAATGGGTGTATTGTTTTTATAACATTCAGTACAAGCTTCTTTAACAAAAAGATTGAATGCTAGGCCCATATTTCAGATAACAAATGATAATTAAGAAATCTGATACTTTAATGAGGTCAAGATTTTTGTTTTGTAATAGTAATGATGTATTATTTGAATTCTCTGAGCTTCAAGCTTGATTGAGGAATAAACTTTAAACTTTAAAGTACTTGAGAACAATTTCATTGCAAGTATTGAAATACAAATACGTCCTAGCAAACGAGTTTGCACTTAGAATTGGGAATAATACAGAAAAATTTACATGTATGTCGTATCAAAATTAGTCGATGGCCATGCAAGCATTGGTACGCATACTGATGTGTCTTCTAAATTAGGATCCATCAACCACATCTTTATAATATTAATTATGATGAATGCTGTAAGTGTATTTGAATTAATGGAGAATTTTGATGCATACTTTTAGGTTAGAGCCTCATCTCCAGTGTTTCATGTGACAGTGACAAATGAAAAATCTGTGAGGTATTCTCTTGTTACAACGTGGCATATGCAAAGTGATTATTTTTTGGGGGAAATATTTGCATGTTTATGCTAAATCATTCTAACCCTAACCCTGGTGGATACATATTTTAAGATTACTCAAAAAACAAACAGATTAAGTGACTATTATTATGAAGGTAAACAAAATCTGCATACAAAATTTACGAAAAAGGTTATAATTGAAAACATAGAAATGAAATATGTCAAAAGAATATTTGAAATATGTTGTTCATTGGACTATATTTCAGTATTGTACATATTGTTAGGGCACCGCATTGTCAGATAGATGCGGCACCTTATAGTTTTCACTTTGTCTGTCTGTCCATTCTTCTGTCTGTCCGTCAACACTTTTTGTGAACACTAGAACTCGAAACCTGTACATCGTACATAGCTGAAATTTTGCACACTTGTTTATCACCGTATGCAGAACTATGTGTATTTTAACACATTGCCTCAGCGGGGCCCTTGCTGACTTTGTCAGTGTTCTGGTTTGCATTATATAATTTTAAAATACACTTGAATTACATGTATTGTTTATGATGTAATTAAATAAACATGAATTTAATACTGTTAGTAACATATATTGTTTGCAGTTATTAATGAGTGTGTACTACAGACAAGGTGTTAATTTGTTTTTGTATGTTAATTACTCAAAGCTAGAAATACTAGTTGACTATTTATATTTGATTTTATGTCAACACATATACAACCAGCTATGATGGGGTGATAAAAATTTGTCATTGCAAACCAATACCAGAATTTTGCAGCACTAGCTGTTCATAAATTCATTTGCATAGATAAATACCATCTATCTTAATATCACTATATAGTATGTTATTTGACCTTGTTCCACTTTTATAATTTGCAATTATTTATTATCCAATGTACGCGACATATTTTTTGTAATATTTAAGGAGAGGAGTCAGGATAGTAGAGAGAACCTGTCTCCAGTCTGGTTCATTTTATACTAAAATATACAAGTGAATGTGTGTTCAAAACATGTAATTATATTAATTAATCTGAATTCTTTGTGAAATATAATTCATTCAAGACTGTAAGATGTAGTAGTTAACTAAACAACTACAGGTATATAAAGACAAATTGTAAAACTGCTGATGTTTTGGTTTGATAACATGGCAGTTAGAGTTACTGGTCTTTTGATGCCCCCTTCCTTTTGAAGAAGAGGGTAGCTGGTGTTGTTCAATGGTTACTACCTTACAAAGTTCCTATACCTAGTATTCCAGTCAATTTAGCAAAAAAATTTAAGTTACAATTTAAGAAGATATTGTGTAATTGAAGATATCTTTTAAATTATTTGTTTCTTTTTCAAATTTGAAATTAATTACCATAAAATCACCCTGTTTTATTGGACAATTGTATTTAATTCTAATTATGAAATATTTGTTTATTTTTTTTTTAGCTCACCTGAGCCGAAGGCTCAAGTGAGCTTTTCTGATCGCCTTTTGTCCGTCCGTCCATCCGTCTGTCTGTTAACTTTTGACATTTTCGACTTCTTTTCCAAAACCAATGGGCCAAATTTAACCAAACTTAGTACAAAT
>CAJDSM010003522.1:2141-13581 GCA_903981925.1 Ostrea lurida
ATGTTGCTGTATATCATCTTTATGTCAGTCTGTTTCTAATATTTAACTTCTTGATAATTTCCAATTCAATTCTTTGCATGTCTGAAGCATGTTTGGGACAAGTGACACATAAATTGAAAATGTCAGGAGTCTTGCACACCTGGGGCCTTAGGACGAGGCACAAACTGCCAAAAAGTTACAATCTTTCAAAGATCTTTTTCTCTATAACCTCAAATATGTAAGGCAAACTAAATGCATAGTGATGTAGACAAATTTGGTGATCCCCAGGGTAAGGATTCTGACCCGAGGGTAGAGCTAAACTTCGCACTTAGTGTTTGTATGAAAAACATTCAGACAAAATTTCTTCTTTAAAGTTATTGATATTAATGAGAAACGGAATAGATATTCAGAATGAGCATGGATCCCTATATTACAGTTGTAAGTTTCATTATCCAAGGGGAAGGGGGTTTGGTGGGTATTATATTAGGGTTTAAAGTCCAATGGTGGGGCTAATATGCCCGTGTAGTAAAATGAATTAAACTTTTTTTTTTCTCTTGTACCATATGTGTTTAAGAAAAAGTAAAGCATGGTTATGATGTCCATGAAGTCCTCTACTCAAATTGTGAAATCAATGACATCTTGGTCAGGGGTTAAGGCCTAGGTTTGGGCCAATATGAATATTTATTACGCAAACCTGTTTTTAAAAAAGATCTTATTTTCTACTTTCACATACATTTGACAAAATCTGAATGCATGATTATGATGTATATGAAGCCCTCTATCAAGATTATGAAATCCATGGCCCAAGGGTCTCGGGTCAGGCCGTAGGGTGGGCAAGGACGTTATGATCATACAGTGAGAATGTATGAAATCTTAGAAAATCCTCTTCTCTGCTTCTATATGTATTTGAGAAAAACTTGGCTTTAATGTCCACGAAGCCCTTTACTAAATTTTGAATTTCATGGCCCTAATAGAAGAGTAATGATGAAAATTTATCATTTTTATGCTTCAAACTTCCTTTTTTACCCTTCTGGAATCATATTCATATTTTGAAATATGATAACATGTGGACAAAAGATCCATATTAAAGCTTAGATGCAAACATGAGACCTCTTAAATGAGTTATGATACTGAGATTCACGACGTTAAAGCAAGTGGGCCTCTGTTTCAAACTAAAAAAAATGAATAAATGAAGTCAGATTTCATCAATAAACGCACCTCGAATACAAAAAGTACTAGGCTGCATCTCTGATACAAATTAAATTGTATATGGGCGTTCAGTTTCGAAGACATTCAATACGGGCCAATAAAGCAGAAACTATTTCACAGTATATATAAACTTTTTTGGGAATACTGATAGAAGTCAAAGACTATGATTACGTTTGATACTTTGTTACTTTGCCATTTTATACATATATAATATGTTATTTGATTATTATCTTTTTAAATATTTTACAAAGTTAGGAACACTCACAAGTAGTGTTTTTCTATTCTTTGAAAGTTTTACAAGAGTTTTGTAAAACGAGAGTTCAGAGATTTAACGGAAAGAAAGGACCGACAACTCTGTGCAAGATAATGGCTACGCGTATTGCTTCCAAACTTCCGCCAGAATTCGTTTGTACGCAAAAATCTGTAAATGATGCCTTGACAGGGAGTATGGCATTGCCTCTACTTATAAATTTTAGGTCGGGGTCAAATTTCTATGGGGGTCATTTTTCAACGCGAGGGTACAGATCTGGAATGGTTTCTACGGTAGAAAAAAGACCCCCTTTGTCATATAATATTGACCCTGGGTCAGTTTCCTACGTAGAAATGTGACCCCCCCCCCCGGTCATCATTCTATTGGGGTCATTTTTCATCGTTACAGGGGCCCTCGTTAAACCTACTCTTTTCGAACATCAGGAAAACAATCTTTTGCGTGCCAAGGGGGTTGTGATCCTTGACACGGGGCACCTTTTAACGTCCCATCCGAGAGACATAAAAGTTAAAAACGTGTAAAAGGTTAAAAAGGTAAACAAATTTGCATACACCAAATATTTCAGATTTTTGTGTAAATAACACATTACTGTAAAAAGTGTATTCTTATATTCAATACAGTCAATATAGTTTATATAATTATGTTCTTTCATTGTTTTTACATTATCAAAAAGGCTTTATCATGAGGGCGAAAAATCGCTACATTCCAAAAGGATGTGTTGTACAGTTAATGAACAGTCACAAGATATAGATTCAGGCTGAAATTCTCTTTTACACAAGTAAGTAGTATAACCAATACGTAATCGTGAAATAATAACTTCATTCTGGCGTTTTAGTATGAAATTACTCGGTTTGTTTACTTTGGTTTTGATAGAGTAAAATTAACTTGCCTGCGCAGAAATCCCGATATATTTGAGAAAGAGAATATACATACAGTTTTATAAGGTATTTTTGATCAGTATACGGAATTTTATAGTGTACAATATCGTATTGAAGTGCATCTTTTGCCGCTTTGTCTGCTTTTGGTGTTGCCATAGATACCAATGTGACTTGGAATCCAACAGAACTCAACTATTTTACCTTCTTTACTTAGAAGATAGTGTTGGTTTAATATATATTTAAAATGTATAGATTACCCATGTTCATGTTAATTCTTGACTGTAGACAAAATAGGGAGTCTGAAAATATGCAACAAAAATGAGTTCGGTCGCAAATTAGTCAAACTAAGGAGACCGTAGTCGCTGATCGAACTCGCCTGCATTGCCCGCTATTTTAGGAACATAAAGACGAATTCACCGTCATGGACTTCAATAGCTGCAAAATTGTAGCTCTCCGGAAAAAAAAATTATGTTGACAGACCGGAGACGGTCTGTCAACATATTTTTTCTGGAGAGCTACAATTTTACAGCTAGGACTTCAATTGAGGATATTTGACATAAGAGTACATGTGTATACATGTACATCATGTGCATTGACGGATTTGGAGAAAGGTGGTGGAAGCTCGGAGGTTGTATCTCCTCTTTCTCTAGGACACATTTGTATTTTTGTAAAGATGTTCAAACGGTGAAAAGATTAACTAGCACTGAATTGTGAAGTTTTTTCTTCTTTCTGTACTGAAGTTTTACGCATTACATGTACAATTCTAGGCACGAATTGTGTTCCTTTGATAGCTGACCTGTTTTTTATATTCTTATGAGGCAGGATTCATTCAAATACTTCTACATGAAAAGAAGATATCTCTAACGGTGGCCTTTAATTCGACATTTCGATATATTGACGACATTTTATCGATCAATAATAATCAATAATAATTATTGTCATTCATATGTCGATTCAATATATCCCAGCGGACTAGAAATAAAGGACACCATGTCTCCATGTCTGCTTCGTACTTGGATATTTTATTGAACATTGATATCAACGGCAAACTAACTACTCAACTTTATGACAAACGGGGCGATTTCAGCTTCTCCATCGTCAACTTCCTATATTTATGTAGCAATATTCCATCATCACTTGCATATGGTGTGTATGTCTCTCGACTTATTCGATACGCAAGAGCTTGTTCTGTGTATGATAAGTATATGATAAGTTTTTGGATGGAGGCAAGCTATTTACAGACAAGTTGTTGTTGCAGGTGTTTCAACAGTCATGTTTAAAGGCAGCATTTCGTAAATTCTATGGTCGTTATAACAATTTAGTTTACCAGTATGACCTACCATTGAGTTAAATGCTGACTGATGTGTTTCATAGCCCATTATTAAAGCCGTTTTCACACACTGATGTGACTACGGATTGTTCGTTTGCCTGATCAAGACTATGGTCTCACGGCGGGTGTGACCGTCGACAGGGGATGCTTACTCCTCCTAGGCACTGATCCCACCTCTGGTGTGTCCAGCCTTCCGTATTTGCCCAACTCTTCTTTTTGTATTCTATTTTGGGACTGACGATATTGATCACTGTTTGTTATTTTTGCCTTTACATTAGCGTTAAGTATTCCAAGACTTACGCGTACATAGTATAATGTACATGTATTGCCGTTGCATAGCACGTGCTTTTTCAAAAATTAAAATGAATAATCAATGTCTTTTCAAACATACATGTACTTATACTAGCCAATATTTTTGTAATATTTTGACATCAACCCAAGTTAGATTAAGAAAACAATAATAACAATTTTTTTTAAAAGAACTCTCTGAAGTGCGGTCCCAAACCCCAGATAAGGATTTTTAATTATTTTTGTGAGAATATTCAATTTGTGGCACAATTAAATCTAATACATTATATTATAATCAGGATTTCAACGAAACCTATGTTAATGTTTGCATGTAACAGTCCTGATATAATTTCCGTATTTAGCTGAGGGGAAAAAACCCAATTACATTAAAAAAAAAAAAAAAAAAAAAAACATTGTGCACTAATTTCTGGTTCATTTTTCATTGATCAAAAGTTGGAAACGTGTTTAGATATTAGATTAGCAGTATCACTACATATAATATAGCATGTATGTGCAACAATTTATTCCAGGTGAAAATCAGGCCCTTGCTTCCATTAAAAAAAGGTTCATATATAATGCCCCAATCCTATGTAAACGGGGAAAGCACGGATTTCATAAAATATAGAAAAAGGCTTCTATGGCACCATAAGCATGCACTTATGAACCACGAATTTTTACACATTTTGGAGAGTATATATTTTTTTTTGCACATGAATGAAATTAGAGAAGAAGATTTTGGGGAAAAAATTACTTTCCACTTTCGAATTTTACTGTAGACGTATTTAAGACATGGATTGAATGTTGGTATGTTCGTGTCAGGGAGAAAACAACGAAATTAAATTCAACATATAATTCAAAAAAAAATTTATTTTAAATTTAAATATATGTGCCTCTTTTATTCCCTTCAATTTAAAGAAAACATAGTTGGTCAGTACCGCAATCGTCTGCACTGTATTCTCTAAAAGTAGACCTATGTACCTGAAAATTGATGTATTTATATAAAGGCAAAGATAACGAATAGTGATCAGTCCTATAAGTCCCAAATAGAATACAAAACAAGAGTTGGACAAACTCGAACCCTGGACACACCAGAGGTGTCAATCAAATTATTGAAAATATATTCAGATTTGTAAATGACAAATTTAAAGATAAAATTATTACTTTCAAAACAGTACGATTAATTTCATTATATGAGTTGTAGTTAGGCCATATATACTGGTAGTTGTATGTGCTTTTTGAGTTATTTTTTACATAGGACAGTTGTATGTATGTTATTTTCCTATTACACTGTTCAGTGATTTTATTTTTGGCATTTTAATAAATGCTCATAAACAACACAATTTGAATTGCTTTTATTTCTTGGGCAAAAAACAAAGCAGAGTAGACTTTGGTAGAAAGACTTAATCACGTCTGTGTGTTGTATAGCCTGAGACGATGGTATAATACGATTAATTTTAACACACTATCTCGACACATGTCAAAAAAGGGTAAATGTAATTATGGATACTGTAGTGGCTATAATAAGATACCAAACTCGACAAATTCAGGGAGGATCGGGTTACATCGAACAGATAGCCTGTTTAATATGCCGCTGAGATGAAATATTTAATGTTACTTTACCTAGAACCACTTGCTCTATGTAAGTATTCACGCCAGCTCATACGACATCCGGGGCCGCATACTACCTCCTGAATTTGTTTCTCACAATATATTCCAGGCTATTTAATCTTGTTTGTATGTAGTTTTGTTGCAGATTACAGAAATATCTGCCTTGATGTACCCAGGGCGTGGACATAGGACTTGTTTCTACGGGTATATATAACTCCTTCGACAAACGGAATGCAAGAAATTAACATTATAATGGTAAAACAATGCAATGACCTATTTCCGAAAGAAATAGAGTTTGTGTACTCACATAGCTTGGTGCCATTTAAAATGATATTGTAAAGAATACAATAGTTTAACAAGAATATGCTAATACTGGTTACAATATATTTTTAACTAAAAGAGGTCCTGTGGTTTACGGCAACCATGGGGAAACCTGACGGTAGATACCTCTTTACAGCTTCAGATTGGGGTGACAGACAAAAATCCATTACAATGGGTCATCTGATTTTATCAATGTGACCTTGGAATCGTTTAAAATTCCGTTGCTTTGCTGTGACAAATTTGTACATTTTTACAGCATATGCATAATGATCTTGCAGTCAAAACCATAGAATATGTCTTTCAATTACAAATAATTTCATTCTTGATTTAGCCACTTGCGCACCATCTAGATATTAGTAAAAGATTTATGCTATGTATTTAGATTTCTGGTATTTTAGAAAATAGAAAAGTGTAAATCATTGTTCTTTATATTAGGTCCAACAGCTTTTAAGCTTGTATATTATTACAGTTAGATTTATCAATATTATTATTCTTAAAAAATGAGAAAGAATTTATTAGGTGCCGATTTATTTTCTACGTGCAAAACTAACAAAGCCTCTAATTTCAGCACAACATGTTATGGGCAAAGCGAACCAACAATTTGGTTCAACTGAATCGACGACCAAGTTATGAATAAATTACAACATACCGTAAACCTGTATTTCGCAGATTTCCAAGACAGCACCATGCTCTCCGAATTTATCATCTTCAGGAGCATCATATGTTGTCTCTACAATGATGTATCGCACCGTTTGTTTACATGGAAGATCGATTATATTGTCTGGTAAACCCGTGGAATTGTCGGTATAACATCGAGTTCTCTGTGTCGTGGTAGTCACCGCAGCCGATGAGTTAGAAACGTCCAGGTAAAAATGTTTAAATCTGTAGGGGGGCCATTCAACTGTAGTGTAAATAATACGACATTTATAAAATTCATTGTAGTAATGTTGATTCATATGGAAATATATAAATGCATTGCTTCACCCTTAGTCCTTAGTCTAAATTTTTATATTTTAGTATGCACAGGTGTATCAATTTAAGAAATCAATATTGTCGAACATTGATAAGACTTTGTAATGACTTTAATAAATCGGTTATCTTGATTACACAATCTATGTCCACTGCAAAAGGTTTAAAACCATATTATGGTCCCAGTTTTCTAGTTGGGGCTTATGTTTTTAAAAAAAATGGATACACACAAGATAAAATATGCAAGCATTTTCAAGTTGATGTAGAGATATTACAAGGTACTGGCAACTTGTCACATGCTTTTTTTAATGTTCTAGAAAAGGACTAAGTAAATGTTAAACAATATCGGACCACGTAGAATGTAACTTCCGGAATAATGTATAATGGGCAACCCCCCTTTTCATATTAACAAGAAAGACAATGAGACAGTTCCGGAGATATGCGTATTCTACTACATATGCTAGACAAGCTAGAATATGCGATAATGTTTTTAAAAAATGGTTACACACAAGATAAAATATGCAAGCATTTCTTTGAAAAGCTATAACGTTGTGCTAAAATTTGTCAAGATTTTCACATATCTATGTTTAAACTCCATTGTGCTCTAGGTGCCATATGCATGGTCTGTGCAAAATATTATTTCCTTATTCAACAAGAGCAGCATCAGCGTGACATAATATAATACGTCCTATTTAGAAATGTTTCGGCATTGACCTTGATAAACAATAGGCATGTCTCTCTTCTCATCATGGTTTATGAAATAACTTGTAAGTTTCTGGAACTTACTTTTCGGTCTGTATCCTACCCACAACGTTTCCCTACTAAGTGATACCACAACCTTGACCTTTGACATTTGATCCTATCAAAATATACAAATTCACGAAAGAAACGCTATTTCATTTTTTAAACATGTGATTAAAATAAATCTCTGTCACGAAAAATAAGCAAACCACTATACACTCCGATATCAGTTTGACATTGTTTCCGGTTATTTTTACCATATTTTCCTAACACGACTAAATTGTCATGCGTTTAAAGGGGATATTGATAGATAAGCCAAAAATAACCCATCATTCTATTTTTCTCATTCCTTTCATATATCTATATTGAAATGTCCTTTACAATATGTGCAAGTTTCGTCGTGGGAAGCTAGATAAATAAGGAAGATAATTAGGTCTGAATTACCTCCCTTACTTAAAAATGTTAATTTTTATGTAATGATATATAATGGTCTGCTGAAACATTAATTTGAATAATTTCTACTGAATTTTTTAAACAAGAATGTTCAAAATATCCCAGTATTAAGTTTTTTGAAATAGTTTTTTCTTTGACATTTGCCAAATTTTGAAAATGTTAGGAAAACCCACCAAAAATGAACGATAAAATGCTCTTTGCAAAAATATCTTCTAAGTATATACTTCCTATTTTCAGAAAAACCCGTCATTCAATTTCTTTTAAATTGTATGTAGTAAAAGATATCAACCCACTCAGCGTATCGTAAAAATATGAACTATTGAAGCTAGACTAATTATTGAATAAATGTTTGTTTTCAGGGGTACAAGAATCAAGTGTTGTTTATTTTAACCACGCACAGTCTTTGTAAGTCAGGAATTTCATTATAACAATTAAAAGTCATAAACACTGGATATAACATGTTCCATCATATTCATTTATTTATCTAAATTGATAAAAAAAAATCTCCAAAATAAATGTTACAAGTGAAAAATTGTAGGGGGTGGTTGGTCGGTTGGTTGGAGCAAGTGGAAAGAATGCAACCAGTTTCTGAATTTGATTTACCGATATTATGTATATACCAGATTTCTATTCGTAGACAGTGTATAAAATAAAATTCATGTATTGGGAAATCTTGAAAGGAACAAATGTTCATTCCGATATTTAAATTGAATATCCAACAGAATGCAAAGCACATTTCATTTCAATCATGACGCCATAACATAGCAGCGTATTTCAAATTCAAGTAGGGTGCTCTTTTGGCACTACATTGATCACTTTTATAAAGTTTTACTTTCATGTTTCGGATTTCCAATATTTCGGTTTGAGCATCACTGAAGAGACATAATTTGTCGAAATGCGCATCTGGTGCATAAAAATTGGTACCGTATATGATTTATATTATTCCATAGTTGTCGATTTCATAACAAGAGCACCGATCATAGATATGTTATTCATATGCTTATAACTTCCTTTAAAGAAGGAATATCTTAAGGATTTTTTAATACATGCTGGATTTGAAAGCAGTTAATGCATGCAAAAATATATAATTTAACCAAAGTTTACTGATTTTACATTGAAAATAGCCTCCGCGTGGCATGGCATTGTGACGTTACAATCAAATATTACGCCGTCGTGTTTATCACGTGACCACTATCAATCATCCTCTTAAGTTTTTCTTCATGATGTATATATATGTTTTACATGAAAATAAATACCCATGCTCTATTCACGTGTTCAATCCTTTATAAGGCACACATTTAAAAAGCACCAGGAAGTACCAAATTACGTGGAAGACTGTTTTGAAAAGATGCCACGTCTCAATAGCAACGAGGGATCACCTTTAGAATGCTATAAGCCAGATTATCAGACCATTGGTAGCAAGGCACTTGGATCGTCATGTAATAAGTATTACAAGACTCTTGTCAATGCATTTTCAGGCCGGAGGTGTTCAGGGACGACCACGTTCAGGACATGTGCGTATTAGATCATTACATCCCAGTTACTCCTCTGTGGAACCGACAACAAAAAACAAAACCCAGCTGCAACCATTCCAACAATCACGTTTAAAGTAAGAATTTTGCAAGTTCAAAATTCAAATGATGGGATTTGAATAATTTCCTTACATATTCTATCTACTATTTGAGCACCGTAGAGTTTGATTTTAAATAACCGAAGTATACCTGTAGGAAATGGAACGTAGACTTGAATTTGAAATACGCTGCTATGCAAAACTTAACTTTTTTATGAAGAAGAATGTTCCTTATACATGTATATTCCTTTATCAAAATTCAGTTTAAAGAACCTGTGACAAGATTCGGTAATCTGAATAAGAGTCTGTACTCTGTAGTGGACAACTTACCTAACCATGAAATTCACCCTACATTCCCATGTTGAGGAATGTTATGGCGTCATCTAATAACCTATTCAAAACTCTGAATGGAGCAGATCAAAATTTTTGGCGAATATGATGTGGACTTAATTATTGAAAGCTCGTTGTACATCGAATTTTGTAAAAGAGTGGCGATCGGTCTTCTACTCGATCAGCTTTTCCGAACAAAAACGAATCACTTCAGACAATCTATATTTAAAGCACAGTGTTTCTTTGCAATGTAAACCAGATGTCTTTGGACATTAAATTTTCCCAGGAATGCGAAATAGCATTTTCAAATTTGAACTTAATAAATATATTGTATCAATATCTGAATAAAGGATTAGAATAAATCAACTCGGACAGACGTTCCAAGAATGATATTTATCAGGTTTGAAATTTGTTCAGTTGTTCTGGAGGAGATGAAAATGTGAAATATCAATGGCCATGGCGACAAAGACATGAAGGACCAGACAAGTTTTAATAAGGAAAGCTGGTCCTTTCACTTACGTAACCTGAAACAAACGTCGGTGAATGCATCATATAAAGATAAAAATAATGTTACTATACCTTCCTTTCTATAGTAAATTTTAACGCTTTTAATGCTGTATGGTTCTCCAAGATCTACTTGAAACCAGGCTATGGGGAAACCTATAGCAGTTTGAGCGCAATACCAAAATCTTGTCCGCAAGTCACCATCGTTGCCATATGATGCATATTGATTTTTGTACGTCGAACTTTGTGATATAGTTGTTGTTGGTTTTCTGCTCAGGTTTTCTGAAGAAAAACGAATCATTTCAGACGATCTACACGTATCTTTAGCGCAGAGTCTTCGTGCATTAAATTTTCACAGGGATGCTAAAAAATGCATCAAGTTTGGACCCAATGCGCAGTAATACGAATGTCATTATCGTTGTTATACATTCATAAACATTCCATTTATGTTCTTTGACTTAAAACATATAATTTGGTAGGAAAGACCACCAACAAGGAAAACAAAAATAAAATTTACAAAACTTTATGAAAACTATGATTTTTATTATCAAGTCAGATTTCAGACGATGTGTTCGTAATTCGTAATTATGCTACAAAGTGCATGATCATACTTATTTTTCAGAATAATGAGTTATGATTTTAATTGTGGTCTCATGTGTCATTAGGCAAGAACACACTTAACGTCAGAGGATCTTTGGAATTTCAATTAAATTTGATGATGTCTCTACACAGGAATAGGAAACGAAACAACTTAAGGAAAGCAACTCAGTCTCTAAGCTGAAGCCGGGTCATCACGTTGATGATTGGTCTTAAAAAGTGGACTTACCATAACAATGTAGACATCCTATTAAAGGAAGTGTTCATGAAAAAACTATTTTTGCACAGCAAACTTATAATGCCTTCTAAAAATAAATAGTGTAGCTAAAAACTTGTTTGTTTGCTTCTCTTAGGAGATTTCATTAATTAAACACTCTAAATGAAAGGTCTATGGA
>CAJDSM010003523.1:3219-13288 GCA_903981925.1 Ostrea lurida
AACTTTTGAGTTAGTATTTGGCCTCGCTTTGAACATCTCCATACGCATAGCATACTTTTGCGTATCGAATCAACTGGGATATATGCACACCATAAGCAGGTGGTAGTGGTATATTTCTACATAGAAAGGGAAAGTTGACTATAGCAAAGCCAAAGTCACCATGCTTATCATATAGTGTAGTTGTCAGTCTGCCATCAGAGTCAATGCTAAGTTAGATATCCAAATATGAAGCAGATATGTCTGATTCTGTTGATTCCTTAATATCACGTTCGTCGAGATATATCAAATGGACATGTTTAAAAAGCAATTATCTATAATATAAAAAAGATTATAAAGACGATATAGCGTAAAGACGATAAAGATTTCAATTCATCATGAGGAAACGTTGTATAAAGTTTGGATAATTCATAGGTTTTGATGCAGTCATTTTTAGAAAAATCTCATAATTTTATCTATAAAAAAAACTCTTTGGAGTTTTTAAGAATCCACATCTGATTGACACCACTTCTGGAATATGTAGTGGAACAGTATATCTGAAGAGACTCTTTAATAGCTGTTATTAGTTTAGTTTAAAGTAAAGAAAGAGGCTTGGTAGAGCACTTACTGGAACCAGAGATGTATCTTTGTGAGGGGTTTTATGCAACTTTGGAATCCAATAAAGTTATGGTTATTCAAGTTAATCCTGATTCTTCGGAATGTTTAAAGCATTTAAAAGAAAAAGGTGATTTTGATGAATTTCATCTTTTGTGAAATTGCTTGGACTATAACTAGGATTCCCAGATGTTGAAGTAAATCCTAGTTCATTTTAAAGACAATATTATAGTTGTAACTTTTAAAAACAAAGACAATGTTGTTACTTACTTTGTCAGCTGGAACTAGTACAAATTTTTCATGTAGTCTATGTAATTCATTTACCACTTCTGGCTTCTTAAAAACAGAGTGATAAATAGTACACTTCTTCCCCGACAAATGGTGAATACGGGATTTTGATAAAGTTCGAATAGTTTTGATTCATTCAGACCAAAGTATCAAGCTCCTCTCCCTCAGATTTTGTCCAACGCCTGGCGTATTTTTTCCAGAGAACCCATTATAGTCATGAAATGATTCGACATTTAAATGAGCGAGGTTCTCTGAATTTAGACCTTTTAAAAGGTACTTAAGATCCTCATTTTGGACAATATTTATATCCCCCGTAATAATATGCCCAGCGGGACTATAATTAAATGAGGAAAAGGAACATGTACACTTTGAATGAGTTCTTTGTAACTGTTCAATATCTGGGCACTGCAACGTCTGTTTTGTAATTAAATAAGTTGGATGCATAATTGTTATGACATAAAGACATGAAAATTAAAATACCCAAAATATTTTTCTTTCCATACTGAAGTCCATTTTAAAGAAAGCGGAAAATCCGTATGCTTGATTGACTGTTAAAGCAGTTAGGAAATCCCATGATTCCTCAGACCACGTGATACCATGAGATGACGTGACGTTCCAGGAGAACATGTCCAATATAAACTGCAAATAATAGGTAAAGTAATAGTTAAATTGCATGACTAGTTGTAACAAACAGTTATTAGATTACAAATGATATTGACCATGATACGTAACAATTAGCTACTTAACTTGCCAATCTTTAATTTGATGATTAGAGGCCGTTGTATGTAAAGGTAAAGACAACGAACAGTGATCAATCTCGTAAGTTTTAAATAGAATACAAAAACAAGAGATGGGCAAACACGGACCCCTAGACACAACATAGGTGGGATCAGGTGCATACAGTCCTTGAAACGTTCTACTTTACCACACACACGGTGACCGCACGCAAAACGCACGGTCGCCGTACGGTGACCGCAATTTGGTGACCGCTGACCCAGTGACACGCACGCTAAACCGCGACCGGACCGCAATGTGAACGGTGACCGACCGCTGACCGCACGGTGACCGACCGCTGACGCAATATAAATTATCAGTCGGAATGTTCGGAATTTTTTCCCACTTGGGTTAGAATATTCTATCATTAGCTAGAAAAATAAATTAAATGAATAATTGTATCCAAATACATAATAATATATAGGTAATGAAAAAAACATACATTCAATCAATGGATATAAAGATAAAAACAAACCACATGATACTATATGTGTATGAAAATATGCAGTCTATAAGCATACTGTACATGTATTTCTGTAAAGTATGCTAAATGTAATACAACTGTACAAGTATTTCTCATGAAGATTATTTTTTTTTCTAAATGCACAGTATGTTTTTATTAGCACTGTAACGAACATCCAGGATTACGGGCGACATTGCATGTCTTCAAAATTTTAGGGCACTAGGGAAATACATATACCTGGATTAAACAAACACCCCTAAAAAATCTATGCATTAAAACAAACACGGACCGGTGTTTACCCCTTGTCAACACCAGTATTTTTATTAGCAATTGAACGACATCCCAGATTACCAGTGTAACATGTATGGCTTCGATGATTTACGAGCACAGGTAATACATATATACCTGCAATAACAAACATCCCTAAAAGATCATTAAACAAACACGACAGCATCTGTTAAAATTAATGGGAACATGTAGCTACGCTCTCTTGGAGTCCGAATTGTCATGCAAAGGAAAAAAAAGCCTGAATGCTCGACCGCAACGGTGACCGACCGCTGACCCGCACGGTGACAGGACCGCTGACTGCACGGTAACCGCTGCCGCGAAACGGTGAACCGCACGCTGACCGCAAACTGTGACCGGTGACCGCATGGTAAACCGCACGGAAAAATGGTAAGTGAACGTTCAGGGACTCTAGAGGAGTAAGCATTCCCTATTGACCGGTCACACCCTGCCGTTAGCCCAAAGTCATTGATCAGGTTAACGGAAACAATCCGTAGTCAAATAAATGTGAAAAAACGGCTAACAATGGCTATGAAACACATTCAGACAGATTGAATATTGGTTAGGTCATATTTGTAAAACTAAATTGTTATAATGCATATGAATTTACGGAATTGCTGCCTTTAAACGTGACTGTTGAAACCCCTGCAACAACAACTTGTCTGTTAGAAGCCTGTCTCGATTCAAATACTGATGATACGCGATAAATCTTTATTAACTTCGTATCAGCACTTACTAAACAATTTTTATTACGAATCCCACAATTCAACGTGCTGTTTATCGATATTTATTCCGTTTTATTTCATCACATGTTGTCTTTTATGTGGTTTAAAGTCGCTAACAACACAAGTTTTAATAATATATCTCTAGCGGTGGCCTTTAATTCAAACATTTCGATATATTGACGATGTATTATCTATCAATAACAATGATTTCCATTCATATATCGATTCAAATATATCCCAACGAACTAGAAATAAAGGACACCACCGATCTTCCATGTCTGCTTCGTACTTGGATATTTTTATTGAACATTGACATTAACGGCAAACTAACTACTCAACTTTATGACAAACGGGGACGATTTCAGCTTCTCCATCGTCAACTTCCCATATTTGTGTGGCAATATTCACTCATCACCTGCATACGGTGTGTATGTCTCTCAACTTATTCGATACGCAAGAGCTTGTTCTGCGTATAATCAGTTTTTGAATCGAGGCAAGCTACTTACAGACAAGTTGTTGTTGCAGGCGTTTCAACAGTCACGTTTAAAGGCAGCATTTCGTAAATTCTATGGTCGTTATTACAATTTAGTTTACCAAATAGACCTATCATTGAGTCAAATGCTGTCTGATGTGTTTCATAACCATTGTAAGCCGTTTTTCACACACTGATTTGACTACGGACTGTTCCGTTTACCTGATCAAGACTATGGGCTCACGGTGGGTGTGACCGGTCAACAGGGGATGCTTACTCCTCTAGCACCTGATCCCACCTCTGGTGTTTCCAGGGGTCCGTGATTGCCCAACTCTTGTTTTTGTATTATATTTAAGACTTACGAGATTGATTACTGTTCGTTATCTTTGCCTTTACATCTGACGATCAAAACCAGCAACAAAGAGAGAGACAAACAAGAATCCAGACTCCGGGGAGAAATTCTCGACAGTAGACCGAATAGCAAGTTATAAACCTCTCAACCAAAGACTTTTAGCATTATATGTCACCAAACATATTTTAACTTGTGTCTTTCATCGAAACCAATTGATATCAGTTTTATTAATGGTCTTCTGGTTTTCACCCGGGAAATTACTTTCGTTACGGGTGATCATGACCTCACTTTACTGAGTAGATGTTGCATATATAGGTTATAGACTATGTATGGGGAAAATATGACGACCGAGTTTTTTGGTGCGTACACGGACCGAGCTTGCGAGGTCAGTTTGCGACAAAAAAAGGGGTCGTCATATTTTTCCATACAAAGTGTATAACCTTTTTATTATATACTTTCAATTTCATTTAGAAACTAACAATTTTTTTTATTTTTAACACTTTTTTCAATAGTTTAACAGACTAACAGCTGAAAACTCGAAAAAAAATTGAAACTTAAAAGTTTGTTAACGTTTTAACAGTAACGTCAAGAAACGTGCTCTATTGTGACGTCACAGACAATTTTCCAATTTTGTTCAATTATCATGCCAGCTTGCGGTACGAAAAGTTTACGGGGATATATCGTTTGATAATTGGCCCGGCAAACTTTTAAAAAAAAAAGAGGAGATAAAATTGAAAGTATATAATAAAAGGCTATACACGTCAGATACGCATACTAGCCTTATCAATATTGATCGATTATAATTCCCATGATACTAATTATGTTAACCTTTGTATGAAAACTAGGTTGTTGCCATTAAATAATTTGGTTTGGCATACTTTCTCAATCATTTTCTTCTTTCTTTTTATATGAAAAATCTTAAGAATCTTTTCTACTATTGTAGCTTATACGGTATATGGAATAGTCACACTAATTTCTAAGGCATCGAATACCCAATAGGAAAAATAGATTTTAAGTCACCTCTATAAAAGCAGGTGACCTATTGCAATTGGTTCTCATCTGTCATCCTGCGTGGTCCGTCGTGCCTAAACAATTGAACATTTTTAACTTCTTCTTGATAAATACTACTCCAATTATTTTATAATTTCGTTCGAAGAATCTTTGGGACAAGGGGCACATCACATAAATTGTAAATTACAGGTCTCTTTCAACGGGGTCAAAAGGTCAAAGGCTAAGGGCACTGGACATCAAAGACAATATTTTACATATGGAATAACCAAGGGACGAAGATGTTTGGGGTCAAAAAGCTCAAGATCAAGCACATTAAGATAACAAATGGTTTTCATGTAAAATTCATATTTTGAGAAATGACATCATGTGAACAATAGATTCTATATTCAGGCTTAAATGCAAAATATGAGACGTCCTTCATGCGCAATGATATTTAGGTGACCGTTAAGGCCTGTGGGCCTGTGACCTCTTTTGATATATTTGCAGTCCCCTAGAATAATACAATTTTTTTTGTACCATTTGCTTCATATCCGTTGTTAGACTGTCATTTTCCAACTAGATTTAACTACGGGTAGTCCCGTTTACTTTATTTCGACTGAGCGCTCAGGGCGGATGTCACCGGTCAGCAGAGAATGCTTACTCCTCCATGGCAATTTGATCCTGCCTTCGCTTTTGTTTGAGGTCCGTGTTACCCCACTCTCGATTTTGTATATATGTTTTTGGGACTATGATTACGTTTAACACATTGTTTACTTCGCTATTTTATATTTTGTACCATGGGGAATTGGATTAGAATATGTCTTCAGTACGAATTGCTTGTACGAGTCAATTAAATGGGACTGTCCGTCGTATGACCCCGTGTCAGAGCAGGCGTGAAACGATAAAGATCCTTTATTTATTCCTCATAGGCCGTAGGTGAAAAATATAAGCATGAATTTATTAACTCTTCACCAGCAATAGTAATGTCTCCATTTGAGTGAAAAATTCTCGAGCGGAATGTTAAAAAATATAAAACAAATAAAACGTATTTATCGGGTGTTCAGCTAAAGACATGTGTATTTTTAACTTCACTCACCCTAGACAATTGACGACAAAAAGGCGAAGTTAACATTGTGTCAAACGTAATCATAGTCCAAAAACATATACAAAATCGAGTGTAGGGCAACACGGACCTCCGACAAAAGCGAAGGTAGAATCAGGTGCCATGGAGGAGCAAGCATCCTCTGCTGACCGGTCACACCCGCCATGAACAAATTTTTAGGGGTCCGTGTTTAGCTAACTCTTGCGTTGTAATTTGTTTGGAACGTTGGAGATTGTGAGGTCTTCATATGAGTGAAATATTTACAAGTGGGAGGTAATACAATGAATAATCAACCTGTCGATCTCGTAGAGATTGTTAGGTCGGTAATACTTAAAGATATTCTGCATGAAAATCCTAAGCATATATGAATAAGTGTTGGCAAAAACGGAAGGTGGGATCAGGTGCCTAGAAAAGAATAAGCACCTCCTTTCAACCAGTCACACTCGCCACGAGCCATTATCGTGATCGGGTGAACGGAGAACGACTCCATGAAACACATCAGAAAGCACGTGACACAAGTGAAAGTTGTATGGGCAAAGCAGATTGATCATTGAATTTCCGCCATGCAGTCTTTAAACGTGACTATTGAAAACCCTGCAACAACAACTTATATATAAGTTGTCTACCTCGATTCAAAATCTATGAGTAAAAATATACATTTGTGTGTTACGATGATTACATGTACCTGGACAACTTGTTTCACTCCTTTGCTGTTTATCTGGCTGTCATCGACCACAAAGTTTGTAGAAGTTTAAAACTGTTTTCCAATGCTGTAGAATGCGTTCCGTTTAGGTAAGTATTGCCTTCATTCAGTATCTGTAATACATTTTACCATATCATTGTGAATGCTTTTTAAAGCGGCCCTAACAGTACATAAGAATAAAAGAACGGTTTGTACAATGTTCTATTAGAAATAGTCTCATTGCTAATAAAAACGTACAGTGACCAATCTTATGAAACCTATGGAATATATACAAAATTAAGACAAAGGATGGATGAACATCTAGACATAACTCCAACGGTGAGATGAAATGCCTAGATGAGATAAGGTCCGTTGTGAACCTTCCGATCTTGGTTAGATAATCTGAGGAACCATAGACAAAACCAGATAACAAAGATCAGTATGTATGAAACATGTCAGACAGGATTTGACCGTAACGAAAAGTTGTAATTGCAAAAAAGATCATTGTAGAAAAATATTGCGAAAATGTGATTTCGAACGAGAAAATTGAAATTTCTGTTACATCATATTATTTTGTCAGTAACTTGCCTCTGGTCAAAATTGATGATAAACGTACATTCTCTATGATATTGATCTAGCTGAGAGATATCAACATTATATGCAAGTGTTAGTGAATATGGGAAGTTGTCGACAGAGAATCTAATATTTTCTTGTCATACAACTGAGTTGTTAATTTTCCGTTTACATCTAAGTTCAGGAGGAGTTGACACTTTGTCTCAATGGATCAAAGCTATTCGAAACTCTCGTATTCACATTTGACGGGGAAAATGCTTACCATGTATCCCTCTGTTTTTAAGAAGCCAGAAAGTGGTAAATGAGTTAAATAGATTAAATGAACACTTTGTACTAGTTCCAGCTTATTAAAGCAAGTAACAACATTGTTCTTTATTTGTAAAAGTTACTACTATAATTGTCTTTTAAAGGAACTAGGATTTACTTCAGCATCTGGGAATCCTACTATACTCCAAGCAATTTCACAAAAGATGAAATCTTCAAAATCACCTTTCCGTTTTAAATACTTTCAATATTTCGAAGAATCAGGATCAATTTGAATTACCATACCTTTATTGGATTCCTAAATTGCATTAAAAATCCTTACAAACAAAGATACATCGCTGGTTCCAGTGAGTGCTCTACCAAGCCCTTTCTTTACTCTAACTAAATTACTAACAGCTATTAAAGAGTTTCTTCAGAGATACTGTCCACTACTATTCAAAGTGGTGCCAATCAATTGGATTCAATTAGTTTACCAATACGACCTATCATTGGTCAAATGCTGTTGAGTGTTTCATAACAATTTGTTAACCCGTTTTCACTGATTTGACTACGACTGTTCGTTTACCTGATCAAGACTATGGGCTCACGACGCGGTGTGACCGGTCAAACGGGATGCTTACTCCTCCTAGGCACCTGATCCCACCTCTGGTGTTTCCAGGGGTCCGTGATTGCCCAACTCTTGTTTTGTATTAATTTAGGACTTACGAGATTGATCACTGTTCGTTATCTTTGCCTTTACATCTTTAAAAAATTTTAAAGAGCTTTTGGTTAACCTAAAATCACGAGGAATTTTTCTAAAATTGACTGCATGCAAAACATAGATTCTCCACACTCTTATACATGTCTCACCGAGTAAATTTAAAATCTAGGCTCTTTCATATATAGATAATAGCTTTTTAACAAAAATTGCACCGAAAATACGAATTTTCGAGTCGTTGGGAAACAAGACATAATTTTGTTCAAAAAACACTCTGATTGCCAACACAAGACTCTGAAGAAATATTAAGAACATGCTTGGTTCTATAGATATATTATGCAGTCTTTGGAGACCAGGTTTCCAACAAATTCGTTGGTATTCCTTATGGCACTAATTGTGACCCCGTATTTGGCAGACTATTTTATATTCATTATGAACAAAAATTTATTACAAAAAACTGGTTACGGATAAAAAAACAAAAAACTTGAAGTGTCCTTCAACCTTACATTAGGTATATAGTGATGTGTTATCAATTAACATAATCATAAGTTCAACAATTATTGTCCATTGATATATCCTGAAGAACTCCGATGTAAAGGACCACCTAAAGGAATCTGAACAGATCTGCTTCATATTTATTATTTTACTTAAAGAGGTTCGTAGGTGAGTTAAAGGATTGGTCAATTTTTAGGAAGGTGTATTTTTAATTATCACATTGAAAAAACATCGGGAAATTAAAAAGAAAAGAATTGGTTTTCATGCTTGTTTTCAGACTACAGCATTTTAAAACATACCTTTTTGCACTTAAATTTACTCAGATTTATTCTTAAAACTCCATTCGTCTGTTGGTTGTAAACCAAAACATTAAGGAATACAATCAATTCATTACATGGAAATACATACATAATAATGTTTTCTTACAATACGAATATAAAAAAAAAAATACTTGTTAAGGAAAAAAATACATGACCTTTTAGCACTTGATTATACGGAAAAAACCCTCATGATATCTAATTTCAGAGTTAAAAAATACATTTTAGGAGTGATTCAATTTCTTGAAATCAACTATACTTCAGAGTGTTTTCTCAAATTTAAATAGAACTTTAAAAAGTACAGGGTTTTTGGTCAAATTTTTAAAAATATTGCAAAAATACTGATTTTTTTGGCACAGAATTTCGAGTAAACTGAATTGGACTGTTGAGAATATGTATTCTGTTTGGAAAAAATACCTCCAACAAAATTAATAAATAAACAATATTTGAACCTAGTTCCAAAGTTCTCATCTACTTGTATCATTAATTTTAAAACTGAAAAATACGAATGGGTATAAAAAAATAGGAAGTATATTGGGATGGAAATTTAGAAGCTTTGTTGCCCAAAATCATGCTTTTTGAGGTGTGAAAATTTGAAATCCTTTTCGCCCACCAAAAAATAATAGTCCCTTAACCCCAAAAAAAAAAACCCGTTTTCAAAAAAAAAGACTTCTTTTTTTGGAAGAAAAATGGACAAACCAAAAAAAAAAAATTTATTTTTTTTTTCAAAAACTTTGGGGGGAACCAGGGGTTTTTTCAGTTCCGTAAATGTTTTTTAAATATTTGTTTTTGGCCACCCCAATGGGGGGTCGGTATGTTGGAACCCCAGTTTTAAATTTAACTTAGTTTTTAAAACAGTTGTTTCCCTTTGCGCGGCCAGGTTTTGTTTCTTTTCCAAAAAAAAGGCTGTTTTTTTTCCAACCCCTTTTTTTTTTAACAAAAAAAAACCCAATTCCCCTTAAAAAAAATTCAAAAAATTTTTTTTTTTCTCCCCTTCCC